>NW_011627180.1:194593-260926 GCF_000204515.1 Acromyrmex echinatior
GGATACTCTAGCGCATATCGTCAGAGTCGGAAACGCACGAATTAACTAAGAATTCGTAAACACAACATATACTCTTCCTACATTATATATACAATTTATATATAATTGTATATAAAATTGTATACAATTATGCAGAATTATATATAATTACATATAAAATATGTCCATTTATATATAAATATATTTAATTATATATAAAATATTTTTTCCCGGAATTACATAATCTTATACAGAATGTCTGAAATAAGATCTATTTGACCCAAAATTCGTTTATTAATTACGTAATTTTTGGTTTAACAATATTTAGGTTTTTGGTAAATAATAATTAAATTCTATTATTAATAATAAAAAAATTTTTTCAATAAAATAAATATGATAAAATTTGTAAAATCTCTGTGTTAGTCTAATAGTTATCTAGGAGCTCTCTGTGTGCGATTTTAAATGAGTGAAGTTTCTTAGATCGTGAAGTGTCCTTCGTGAAAAATTCTTATGAAGGTCGAATATTTGGACAATCGACAGATGTATTAACTAGCAAAATACGAGAAGAAAGGTGAGAGGTGAATTGGTGTACACCCAGTCAAATTTTGGCAGTAGGAGGAACACTATAAAATCCCTGCTGATTTCGACTACCCACGTCAGTCTTCTTCTTCAAACGAGAGTAGATGTACATCGCCTCCACATTCAACATGAAAACAGTGGGTATATATAAGATTCTCTCGAATTATAATTTACAATAAGTCAACTCTTGTTTTTTTGGACAAGCGTATAAAATTTATCGCTAATTAATTTAAAGATTGTGAACATAGCATCAAAATAGATACATCGGAATGCTGTTACACCACTCGCACTACCAGTTATTAATAACTTTTTAATTTAATCACTTTCATCAATAATTGTGAAAAACGGAAACTAAATCAAGTGACAAATCGATTAATAGACGTTCTCTTCCTACAGATCATCGCCCTCTGCGCCCTCGTGGCCATCGCCATCGCAGCACCCCCTCACGATGAGACGGTCATCGTGAAAGAAACACCACTGGATAACATTGGTGTTGATGGATACCAGTATGGTTACGAGCTTTCCAACGGTCAGGCCCATCAAGAGTCTGCCCAGCTGGTGAACGTCGGCCATGAGAACGAGGCTCTCGTCGTCCGCGGTAGCTTCACCTACGTCGACCCGGAGACCAACGTTAGGTACACCGTCAACTACGTCGCTGACGAGAACGGATTCCATCCCGAGGGAGCGCATCTGCCGTCTATCTAAATGTTAATATTAATTACCAGTGAGATACTAAAGTCGATATGAAAAATAGCTAGCTCTGGATAAACTTACCTGATGATCATCAAGTGGGCGTAGTGAGCCCGAAGACAATTGAAGAGTACAGACATTCTCGATCGTTTTAATATAAATACCTGCATATTGGCTTATAATGCAGTAGATATTAAATTCACGATTTATTAATTATATACAAATGCTTCGTGAATGAATATACTGATTTACATAATGATATCGAACGTATTAGCGAAACTGTATTCTTTTCAACAGTCATTACTTGTATGAATGATCGAGTACGAACGATATTGTTTTAAATAAACATTGAATGTGTTATGTTTTCACGTCGCGGATGTATAATGTACATATCTATGTTATAATAAATCGTAAAATTAATATTGTATTGTGAGTTAACATGAAATTCTTAATCGGTCTTTAATAGTACCTTATTGAAAATCGATTATAAATAGCACAAACATGGGTCGATTAATCGTATTTGGACTGCACAGCTATATTTGGAAAAATTCCAGCGACATTGCGATCTCTACAATTTCGTCACAGTGATACGCGCAATTCTACCTTTTGCATTGTAATACAATTCTGCCTTTTGTATTATAGTAGCTTTGTCGATCTTAAATTAATAAGAATTTTATTAAAGATATATGCATAAATATTATTTCCTTCCCTAATTATGATCGTTCTGAGAAACTCAATCAGAAAATTCTGTTGCAACCTTTGATTTTTCTCTTTTTCTTTTTCTCAAAAACGTTTATATATATATATATATATATATATATGAGTTAGTATAATCTTGCTAAATTTAATAGTATAATCTTGCGTAAGGGATTACTTTACAACTTTAACAGTTTAACTTACAATTTTAGTAGTCTATTTTTAGAAATATTGTAAAATTTATGGAATTCTTGAATTTATGTTAATTTCTGCATTACATTAATAATCAAATTCTGCTAAGTGTCTGAATAATTCATACATTTTTTTAATACTTAATATACATATACCAATAAAAAGTAGAATATTAATCAATATATTTGTTAATTAAAAATACGTGTATTAATTAAATATACGTGTAAATTTGTATATTATTATACACATAATTAATCAATATTTAATTGTTATAAATGATTATTAATTATTTATATCTAATTATTTATATTTTTGCACATTTGTTTGATTTGCACATTTATTTGCTTGACATTGTTAAATTAATTAAAGTAGATCGTGTTGTTTGAAATCCCTAAAAATGTTTGCACTTAAAATGAGATAAATATATTAGGTGTTGGAATTAATTCGTAGCGTTTTTTAATGAAAGAATGTTATTTATTTCACATGAGCATTAAAAAATACATTAATGAAAGTACTTCCCATCACTTGTAAAACGCTACGAATTAATTCCAACACCTAATATATTTGGATGTTGAAGAGATCAAAGAATTAAACGAAGCGAGAGATGCTGAATACAAAAAGTGAGCAACGTTAATAAATCTATAATATTTATAATATTTATATTTATAATATTTATAATATTTATAATATTTATAATATTTATAATATTTATAAAAAATGTATGTTGACGTGTAAAAATAACTTAATTAATGACGAGATGATAAGAATAAACTCTTACAGATATGTTACATTATTAGTTAAATGTTAGGGATGTATATTGTAGGTTAATATTGAGTTTACTTGAATTGAATCTATTAATTCAATAAATTATGAATGGGATTAAGTACATACATACCTAAAACGCGGATACATTCATTAATCATTCATTAACCATTCAGGACTTAGGCTTCCCTCTGTTGGGAATATCGGAATCGATCGTGCTGCAATCGTGTTGACTTGACACGTCAAATTGTGTCTTCGTAGTCATCACGTTTTGCCGCGTCCTTGTCGTTAGACAGTAATGACGTTTAATTGTGATTTCTAACATTAGTGTAAAGTGTTTATCTGTGCGGGTGCATAAATACAATCCCGATGATCCCGATCGTTTTACCGTTACGTACAAACGGTACATCGTCGTAGAACATTCGTCGTTCTACGACAGTGTAGAGGTTAGAAATCTGCGTACTCCACATACCGTATACACGTTCGCTCGTATTTGTCGTTTTCTTTTTCTCATTTTTCCGCGGGCACGCGTTCGGCTTGTCATAAGCGAGGAAGGATCAGCTGACCAGGAACGTATCGAGCCTGGGCGATGAGATGATCATTGGCGGTCGTTAAACCTGGTCGATTTGACGGTGCCTGGAGATCGACAATGGCAAAATTCAGGATGTTACCGCGCACGTCGCGTATTGTGGCCCTCTGCTCGGCTGCGAATTTCATAAATGCCGCAGACAGAGTCATTATGCCCATCGCCATCGTGCTGATGACCGATGAGTTTAAGTGGAACCTGTACTGGCAGGGATGGATACTGTCTGCGTTTGCTTTCGGATATTTTACTAGTCAGGTAGATGATTCGTATGATTTGTGTTACCGCTAATGAAAATGCAGCGCTTATAATATGTCATTCTCTCCTTCAAGATTATTGGCGCGAGCACAGCAAGTCGTTTTGGCTGCAAAACTGTACTTATGCTAGCGGTTCTGCTATGGTCCATTAGTACAGTCATCACACCGTTGCTAGCACAGTCGATACCATTACTCATACTCTGTAGGGTGCTTCTAGGACTAGGAGAAGGATTAGGTAAGGATAAAAAAGGAATGGAACATTCGGAGCAGATGTGAGGTCTGTTCTTCTTTGAAAAGTGTTTTGAATTGGTATATATGGTACAATAAGTTGGAGTGAAATAAATTTAGTTATTTCACTCCAACTTATTGTAACCATTACAGTATGTACCAATTCAAAACATTACTATATTTATTTCACTCCAACTTCCATTACACACCTGTAGTTCAAAACATTCTTTGTAAAAGAATAGACTTGAGACCTATTTTTCCTCTTTATCTCTCCAAGTTAGAAAATAATGAACAACGCAAGAAGTTAAGCTAAACAAAAACAGAGGCCTATTCTTTTTACCTATTTATAAACTTCTTACATAGTTTATCTTTCCACTTTTTGTGTAAAGAAAACATTAAGATAAAAAATAAATAATACTGGAAATTAGCTAAAAAAAAAACAGATCTAATGCATTCTGAGATTAGGAGTTAACTTGAGATTATTTGTAGGCCTACCAGTGATATTTCATTTATTCGCACATAATGTTCCTGTGGAAGAAAGATCACGCGCCTTTGGCTATCTAGTAGCTGCTGGTTCTGTTGGCCAAGTGGTCGCATCTGTTGTAAGTCTCATTTTACTCTTAAAATGTGCGTTAAATTTGAAAAAAATTATGTTTTGCAAATCGTACGTCTTTCTATTCGTTAGGTATGTTCCCACTTGGCGTGGCAAACTGGATTTTATTTATTTGGGACAATAGGTATCGTATGGACTGTGTTGTGGCTGATGCTGTATCAGGAAACTAATTCTCAAGATGAGATTCCGTTATTTGTTCCTAAAGTAAACTTCTGTCCGACATTTAATTTACTTTCAATTTTTTTTTCTTTGGTATTAATGTTTTATAATTAATTAACAGGTAGCTCAAAATAGAAGCTTACGTTGGACTGAGTTTATTGCTCATTGGCCCCTGTGGGCTTTGTATATAGCACATTTTGCAATGAATTGGAGTAATTATATAATAATGCAGTGGCTGCCAACTTATTTGGCAAGAAACTTATCTGCGAATACGGAGAGCATTAGTTTGACAGCCCTCCCTTATATCGTTAATTCTCTCATTGGTATTGGTAAGTAATATATATATAATTATATATATTTCGACTTTGTTTTAAATATTTTTTAAAAATATCCTCTTTTTTTCACAGTTGCTGGTCACAGTGCTGACACTTTGATACAAAAAAGATGGTCTGTTTTGTCTGTTAGAAGATTAATGACAAACATAGGCTTAATAGGACCAGGTGCTTTTCTATTAGCTTTCTGTGCTGTAGATAACCTGCTTGCTGCAGTCATGTATGTATAACAACATTGGTCTTATTTTTTCTATTTTTTCTATGTTTGATTTTTCTTTATGAAATTATTATCTTACAGCTTTGTTTCGATATCTATGGGCCTCTGTGCGTGCAATTCAGCTGGACACCTAAGTAATCACGCGGATATAGCTCCGAATCATGCGGGAATTACGTTTGCAGTTTCAAATACAATTGTACGCATTTTTTTATCCAACAATAAGTCACCGATATAATCGCCGTAAAGTTGACTACATTATCTGTGTCGTGTATATCTTAATTTTCAGGCAACAGTACCTGGAATTCTTTGTGGACCATTGACAGCTGAATTAGTAACTGCCTCGCACGGTTGGTGGATGCCAGTTTTCGTGTTAGCGGCAGCGATTAATTTCACCGGGGCTATAATATACCAAAGTCATAGTTCGGCGCTTCCAGTGTTATGATATGCTCTATCTCTCATCCAGCGATTATTTGTTATTGAAAAGAAGGAAGAGGTTGTAAAGTGTTTGTTGAGAACACTGAGATGTTTGCTTTTAGATCATTTTGAATGATTCCCAATGAGGTAGCTACGAACGTTTACCAGAATGTTGGTGTGATGCATTTGGTCATCGTGTATCGGCCAGTCGAAGACATATCATGATGCTTTATTTATAGCTTAAATAAATTTTTATTATCTTTTTGAGGCAACAAAGTGTGATTTTGATAGACAGTGCCATAACTTGATGGAAAGAATGGAATTATTTGAAAAACTAATTGAGAAATGCAAGAACATTTATGAAACTCATCGTACACCTTAATCAATATATGTATTGTATCACTCAAGAATTAGCGGAAAACATTTTGTGATGTTATAATAAAAATTACAATTTTTAGTTATGTGGTTAGGATATAAAATGTATATTCTATAAAATTTAAGAGTGTACATAGAAGAAATTTTAACTTTCACATTTATATATTTTTTAAAATATTTTAACACATGGGAGAGATGATCTGTTCACTTATGTATTGTAAGAATTGGAAAATGAGAACAAGACTTACGAAATGATAAAATTTCAAACAATTTAAAATATAATTTAGTAATGTTTATATATAAAAATAAATATTAATGATATTTCACATACAGCAGATATTATAAAGATAAGTCCACATACAGCAGATATTATAAAGATAAGTCCTTTCTCAAGTATTCCGACTGCAATATTTGCGACAGCGTGTCTCTCGATAAATTTTTGTTTAATCCCATTTTAATGAAGCTGTTATCTTGGAAATTTGTTGCGCTCGAGTGTCTCCGAATATTGAAAGATTTCGTATCGACCGCTTTCGTCGATCGTGTATCATTATATAATTCCGTATTCTCGAGGGACATATCATGAATTCTTCTATTCTCTTGAGTAGTATCGACGGGTATCACTTGTGTTGTGTTAGTTGCAGTATTCGAGTAAGAGCGATATTCATCATCTTCGCTTGCATAATTTTCCGAATCGTAATCATCGCTGTGTCTTTCGAAATTTTCATACAACATATGCGGTCCAATATTATGATTCGCTAGAATATTTTCAATATCCCTTACAGATGGTAGTTTTACAATTCGAGAATATTCTTCCTTTTTCTCTTCGATGCCATATGATGTATGAATATTATCAATGTGATGTTGTAGATACTCCTCGATGGAAGATCTTATCTTCGTTCTTATTTTATTTTCATTTGTAAATTTTGGCTTCATTATATCTGTAACAGCTGTATCTTGTTTCTTATTTAATGCAATTGTATGGATTGATCTTTTATCATCGGGGATGTCGTACTTGTGTGCTTCAGTATGTATAGACTGCTTTTTCGCAGCGTAGTTCGATAGGAAATTCTTATTTAGTTGTTTATCCGTTGAAATATTTTCCACACCTTCATCGAATCGTATCCTTGCCATATCTTTATCAATTGTTTTACTATCTTCGTTTCTCAGAATAGAAAATGTTGATTTAGTTCTCGCTTTTCTGTCAGGAAAGATTAAGTTTCTTATAATTTCAGCTTTTTCCTGTAAACTTGGCTTGCTCGGTTTGAGAACATTATTCGCGCTTTTGTGTAAGTAGCGATTCGCCTTGGGATCCATGTAACTTCTTTGAACTCTGTCTATCTCGCACGTCATCTTCTCTAGTATCTCGTACAGTTTTTTCGTTTGGATATTGTCAATGCGAGCTTTACCCTTCGTCCAATCCTTTTCTTTTTGTGACGCTTGCCACGCAGACTTTATTTTCTCCACTTCGCGATCTATGTCTTGCTCGACTGAGGTATAAACGATCGAAATGTATAATTTTTTTAAATTATAATTTAAATAATATAAAAGGTATTAAAAACAACATTTGAAGAGCGAACGAAGATATTCGATAAAAGCATAGAAATTTACATTCATTGTCAACTTGTGTGTTTAGTATCCTCAGATTCTCCCTACCAAGTATTGGAAGGCAAGTATTTTTCGTTGGAGAAGAATTTGTTACATTCAAATCTGGATCATGTGTCACGAAATTGATATGAGACTTCAATTCCGGTAAGGCAGCAGATGACCTCAGTTTAAAATCTATATAATAAATATACATTAATAAAAAGTGCAGAATATCTTGGAATTAAATATTTTTATCTCTGAATATCCAAATATTTCCATCTGTGGCTATGTTTCAAAATTTACAATACTGAAAATCTACAGTGACATAGACTATAAATTTTCAGTACTGGCAGTAAATTTTGGAATACAACTTATATTTTTACCGATTATGTAAATCTTAAAATGTGTAATAATTTAAAAATTCGAGAACAAAGAGACAATGTTTAATTTAATTAAACTTACTTACCTGTTTTAGAGTGAGGCAACGTTTGCGCAGAATTATTTTTATGCCACAAAATAGTCTGAGATATTGTCGGACGTGATTGTTCAATATGGACAAACGGATTAAATTCATAGATGAAATTGCTTGTCGCCGGAATTCTGTTTATGGAACGTACAGGTAATCTTTTTCCCTGCTTTGTTATATTTTCCGCTATCTGTCTCGAAAAAAAAAATATTCTTATTAATATTTAATCAGCATTAACAAATTTGTAACTACCATTCTTGAAATAAATTAAAAAAGACTATGTATAATGATTCCAAGTAACACAGAATAACATTAAAAAAATCTATTTTAATCTATCATAGACGTCACTGCGTCTTTTAATAAGTTTGTTATTTTTAGTTGAATTTTTTTTTTGCATAGCTTATCTTTCCTCTTTTTCTCTTTAACATGAAAAGAAAAAGAGGAAAGATGAGATTCAATTAAAAAGGAGAGGCCTATTATCACTCTGTTATTTGAGATGCAAATTATATGTATCTTTTGGCGACATATAATTAATTATGGATATCAATGAATTTTTAAATAACAGATAAACGTACAATATCGCGTTTTACTTTAGTTCCTAGGATATCCTTATTTAAGAGTTTTGCTTTAGTTTTATTCAAGGCATTGGCTTGTAATTTCTGATCGCCATCTAATTTATTATAATAAGAATTCAGGTTCTTATTTTGATCGCCGTGCGCTTTTAGATCCCGTGAAAATTGCCGAAATTTCTCGCCATAGATTTTAGCAAAACGCATTCTATATGGATTAAAAAATTTTAGACATATAATTTAAAATCAACGTGTATTATTGTTTGTGCAAGAAGATAGAAATTTTACTTATAAGTATCCATGCAAATGTGTTTCTCTGAGCACAATTTATTTTCATCTTTATCCACACTTTTACGATCAGCCGTTCTTTTAATCTTCTTTTGATGCGATTTTTTGATACTGCAAATTAATTTATGTCATATAATTATTTATATGTTTAAACGCATATGTGATCTCTTTTTCTTACTTTGTTCCGAAGAGAGAAGTTACTTTGTCTTTCGATACGTCCGCATGCAATGCCTTCGTCTGTTCCCGTTCTGTTTTTTCCACGAAAACAGACAGAGCATTAATTCTATTATACTCCTCACAATTTAGTGTCTTGATACGAATAGTATTTAGATTCACGGCGAAAGGGAATAAGACATAATAAGAATACGAAACGAGTTCAAAAGAGTTTTGTTTTAAAAATTGATTGTATCTTTTGAATTTTATTTCTCAAATCGTGTTTCGCGAAACTATATAGTGCGATTTTCAGATAGACAAAAAATGTATATTATTTTTATATGTATATTTTTAGTAAATCTATTAAAAGCCAAGCAACGCTTGGATGAAAATGAGAAAATCGCTGACCGCGTATTACGTGTTGATGCACATTGACGTAACCTTTCCATCCAACTTCATTTATATTTGATTATAAAAAAAATATCAAAATCGATATCCGATTTCATTTAAAAAAACATTGAAATATCATCAATGGAGAGAATTCGGATATACATTCATTCGTTTGAATAGAAAAAAAAAACAAAAGGCTTTGTAGCTTTATTTATCAGTCTTTATTCGTATAACTAATCGACAGATCAAAATATATTTATATTATTTTTAAATATATATATATATATATATATATATCTTATTATTTTATTTATCTACTATACATATAATTATCTTTTAATTAATAATATTAATTGGGATTTATATAAATTGAACTATCTTACACAATTTAAACTAATCTCTCCCTTCTCTTCGCACACTATTATAATCTCTACATCATTTAATTACTAAACCTTTCAATACTTAAAGTAAACATTTTATACTGTAACTTCGAATTAAATTATTGATTTTTAATTATAAAATCTAAGAATTCTATCTAAAAAAATAAATATATAAATTTAATTACTAACCTCTTCTCCACCTCTCCCCTTCCACAATTTTTTATTATCCAAATAACGGATGAAAATGAGAAAATCGCTGACCGCGTATTACGTGTTGATGCACATTGACGTAACCTTTCCATCCAACTTCATTTATATTTGATTATAAAAAAAATATCAAAATCGATATCCGATTTCATTTAAAAAAACATTGAAATATCATCAATGGAGAGAATTCGGATATACATTCATTCGTTTGAATAGAAAAAAAAAACAAAAGGCTTTGTAGCTTTATTTATCAGTCTTTATTCGTATAACTAATCGACAGATCAAAATATATTTATATTATTTTTAAATATATATATATATATATATATGTGTGTAAAGAGATGTTAACGATACAGAGCTATACGCTCGAGCGCCTCGAGCGTTCTCGAAAGTTTATCACTGATATAATTCGAGACACAAAGAAAAAGAATCCTGCGTTTTCTTTTTATCGAATCGGCCATGCATTTTCGAATCGTGGATTGCGTAAAAGCTAAATCAAGTCCAGCTTGATTCTTTTGTGCGGTTTCTTTATTCCGCTGCGTAGGAAAGAGCGCGAGCGTAAGCGATAAACACATTGCACGATATTGCGTATACGATTTTCTATCAAATGTATCCATCTCGTCTTAGAAATCTCTCTTGCAATTAGTCCTCGACACCTCCACGAAAGAGAACGCGCACAATTGTTCAACAAGAGAGATTCGCTCATCCAGATTATTGTACAGAGAATATATACGGATGCATTCGAGTCTACGAGTTTGCGAGCTTCTAAAACGGCGATCACTCGGACACGCGGTGGCGAAAGAAGTAACAAAAAAATATGAAGGAAGAATCAAGCTGACACGGGGAAAATGTAAAGGATTAAAGGCAAAGGATATAGAAAGATAGAGAGAGAAAGAGAGAGAGAGAGAGAGAGAGAGAGAGAGAGAGAGAGAGAGAAAGAAAGAGAGAGAGAGGATATGGACACTATCGGTTCCTTCGCCGTTCTAGCGAAAATTAAGAAATTTCGACAAGGCTCATGATGCCGCAAACAGTGCACATAACTCGACCAGGAATCGATTCTGACCCATTAAAAGTTGCAACGATATTGCGAGGAGTCTCAAAAAATTGTATCAAATATTGTAGAAAATAAATAAGCGCGAGTACACACAAAAAAATATCATTCTATTGTTAAGAAAAGTGAAAGATTAATCATATTTACTTTCTTTTAAGTAACAATTATCTTAAACAAAGAATATTTTCTTGATAATAATCTTAAAATGTATACTTATTACAAATTTAAAAAAAAAATTTATTATGTACTCAAAATAAGAATTTGTTTTCTTTTGAAGAATGTTATAAAATTAATTGAAGAAACGATTTCATGTAATAAGAAAATTGAATGTTTTATACATATAAATTAAAGTAATTTCGATTGAAACGTTAAATTTGGAAATCAGAATATATTTTAAATGATGCTTGTGATGAATTTATGATAGAGTTGCAGATATATAAACTTTGAAATATTCAAAACAAATAATTATTACTTGCATACAGTATGTATTTTTCTGTGTGTAAGTATGTATATTGTGACATTTGAATTGCATATAGAAATAAAAAAAAAACTGAAGTAAAATTGACATAAGCTTTAATAAAAATCTTTATGTTTTTAGGCTTATATGAATAGTCATCAGAATACATCAAAGTACAGTTAATATATATATTTGAAAGCTCTTACGCCACCGCGTATCTACTCTCTCGCTCGACTTGGGATAAAAGAATCCACATTTTCATTTGAATAACTTTCACTCAAAAAAAATAATTAACTTCATATAAAACAGCTCTGTATATTAACGATCGTAGCACCGTTTCCAGCATCTCGGACGTCGCCTCTTTATTTTATGAAACGAGTGAATCGAAAGAATCTCTTCTGCGAAATCTCAACCTCCCGATCTCTTAAAATCGGGAACTATTCCACAAAATTTTTGATTTCTCTTCTAATTTTGTCATCGCAAACATTACTCTTTGTTGATTTTAACAAAAAACTCGACTGTCCTAATTATACGATTTTTCTTGGAATCGCAATGAATAGATGGATGAATACAAAGAAACGATAGGAGGAGAAATTGTTTAGCAGTTTGAAAACCAATTTTGAATTACGAAAATTGGGAGGCCGTAATTGCGCTGAAAATCGATTACAGGCATTTCCTTCGAAATTCACTCCTTTCCTCGTAGACTCTTTAGTCTATAAAATGTAGACGTAATAAATTGATCGTCGATCCTCTCTCCCTTTACGCCTGCACCCGCGAGGTCGCGCGCGTGCCACCAACGCGATCCTCTAGCGAGCAACTATTTTACATCTATTAGCGTCTCCTCCGGATTACTAATTCTGCTGTTTGCCGGCCTCATGAGGCAACACGACGCGCTTGGTGAGATCCGGCGGCGCGTCGTAGCTCTGAGATCCGCGATCGTCGCCGCGGTCCAGGGTCAGCAGGCTCCTTGATGGACTCGGCGAGATCAGGCATTCATGAATGAAGCTGCACACCGTGTTCACGTAGACGTCGCGGTAGGTCGTGTAGTGCTTGACATGCGGTGAATTGGTGAACAGGACGAGCTGCACCCTCACACCCCTCTCGGCCCTCCGACTGGCGAACTTCTCGACGTCCTGATGAAAGACAGAATCTCTCTTGTAACAAGATTCTTCTCATTACATCTAGGATTGTAATAACGATAAGGTACATTCAATTACTAATTTTAAAGGATATTAAAACTTTCAACATTTCGCATTCAACATTTTTTTAAAGCACATTATCCTTATATTTCTATTTTGTTTGTTTATACGAATTATTTTGGCTCGTAAAAAATGTTGAATATCAATTTAACAAAAATTATTTAAATAACGTAATCACGTTACGTTGAATTAACACTCGAATTTATATTAAAAAATTTAACACAAATTTTAACAAATATGTTTTACTGTACAACAGTCACATTGCTGAGTGTAAACATTAATGTTATGTTATTGTTGGTGTTTATATATTGTGGAATTAACATAAAAAAATGGAAACTTACTGACGCTGGGATCAGAGTGTCGCTATTGGAGTAAAGGAACAGCTGAGGCCAAGAATATGCTTCCTCCGCGAGGGCGATCGGGTTCGTCGGAATAGGCGTTCTGCTGAAAGCCTGCGCAATTACCTGACGATCATAAATCGACATATAAACTGTACAGCGTCGGTACAGCTCTGAAATGATCCGATCTATGGACATGATATGGTACGCCGCCCTGACAAACATACGTTTGCGATGAGATCGTGTCGGACGTGTTCGGAAATTAATGAAGATTACGATCGTTTCATGCTGGCTTAATGTTCATTGAGACAATGAGAATCGTGGAGTGTCAACATGTTGTTCGTTTACCTCGAAGAACCAGAGTACGGAGAGGAAGAACGTGATGACGAATGACATCGGCAGGTTTGTGAGGGGATTACCACCGATAATCGCGCTGATTGCCTTGAAAAGTGCCGTCAGTCTCCTCTCACCGGGTGCGCTGTCGAATATCACTCCTCTGATCTGAAATTCCAGTCAGAAATTCTTGTACATGTCGACAGCAAAAATAAAATAATATTATAGGATGATTATTCTGTACACATTCTCTATCTTCTTTATTTTAAATGCTTTATAATTTATGTCTGGAACATAAAATGTATACGGAGAGAATTTTTTCTTTATCCTGAAAATATGGGACAATATTAGGGAGTTTTTGCAATAACGTGGATCCAGATATGATGAACGCTAAAGTCACGTTATTCTTTTCTTAATTAGGAGTTAAGAAGAAGATAACATGACCGCATCTGGATAAACGGTATTGCATTTCGAAGAATTTTACGTAAATTTTTCTCATGCATTAATAAAACTATAATAAAATATAAAATAAATTTGATTAATTTTACTGAAGTGCAGCAAAAATCTTTAAAATATTGTATTGTACCACAATTACCACTACCATATTTTCAGGGTGAATTTTAAAAAATAATTCTCTCCGTGTAGAATACATAATTTTACACGACATACATTTTTGCATGTGTGATTGCATTTTAAAGTATACTTTGTGTTAATATTTTTAATTCTTTAATTCTTTTTTTTTCGTATTACACAATCCAGCAAGCTTCAATTAATAAAATAACATAACTATTAGTTACAAGTTTCCTACTCAACAATATAACTGTTTATAAAATATAATTTATAATATAATTTATATAACTTATAACAAGTGTTATATTACAATTTGTCGAGTGAAATTATAACTAACAGTTATATTACTGTTAGTTGTTAGGTACTTTCTGGGTTGTGTAATGAGAGAAATAATAGAGGAATCGGAATACAAGTATGTGTAAAATATACATCGTGAAATACATTAATACATACAGCATACATTAAAATCATGACACATAAAATTGTAAGTAGAAATAAATGTAAAATTTTTAGAAAAGAGAATCTAACGCAAGTTACAATACATAACGATCTTGTGTGTGATTCCAAATTTAGTTCAATTAAAATTCAAAATAGACTTTTATAATTTTATACATTTAAAACATGAAAAACATTTAAAGAACTAAAAACACCTCTATATATAAAATATATTAAGTATAATTCTACACAGTATAATTATACTTAATGTAATAATTATACTAAATATAATTATGTACGGCATACTGTTATAGTTCTGACACGAATTGCAGATTGTCCAGCGGACTTGACGTAAAGAGATTTTCGTCGCTACGAGGCATCTACCTTGAACGGAGTATTAGCCCTCTGCATCGCGAGGCTGATGTGCTGATACAGGAAAGCGCCGCCGTTGCTGAAGACGTGAAAGAATATGGGGTGCTCGTCCAGCCGCTCGTCGGTGATCACCTGCAGCAATCGCTTGCCGATGTAAGGCATCTTGTCCCGGCGCCAGAACAGGTATTCCACTGGCGCTGTGTAACGCAGCGTGATGCAACTATATATGAGAATGCAACACGAAAATTAATTATTATTAGGAGATTAATTGTATTTCGAGCGGCGTTGAACAACATCGGTCGCTCTTTGCGATCGAATTAATCTATTTGACACGAGCGTATCTGATGCGTCATGTTGTACTCACAAAAATGGAGTATTTCCGGTTCTACATTATGGTTGCATTTTCGATTTCAAGTATCCTCTGTCTTCGCATTACGCGAGACATAGCGTTAGAAATAAAATCCTGCTTCGAATTCTATCACGTATAAATCGTCCGAAGTGGGATCGCGTTGAAGAACTTTGTTGCGATACGACAAGTCGAGACGACTCCGTTCTTTCGCAAAATCGTTCCCACGGATTCTACGCCATTTATGAAATGCGCACCCGGTACGCACGCGATTACTTGGAGAACTATTAGAATTAGGTATAGTTTTTTCAACACAAGGATTTTCGATCTCCTAAACTAAATGCGTATCAGCTCGATCATATCGTGGTATCAGCGTGTATTGAATTACGCGATATATTGGTAGTCTAGAATACCTCTTATCCTCGTAGATCGAGCTGTATTTAGCCAAGTATCGGTCTTGACAGCCGGCCCATCCTAGCAGGATCACAACCGGCCGCTTGTCCTCCTCGTACACGAACACGAACTCCTCCCGTTGATTCTGTCCACCTGCGGTCAACGTCTGGTCCTTCGGGGACGGCGGAAACGACGGGAACATGATGTAATAATCCAGATCCTCCTGCTCGCTCATCTCGTCCGATCGTCGTGCCTCCTGTTCACGAGGACGAAAGGGGGAGAGGGGACAGAGACAGAGGAAGAGAGAGAGAGAGAGAGAGAGAAAGAGAGAGAGGAAGCAGTCGGGGGTGAGGTAATACGCCGGGCATGAACTAGCTTCGCCGGGAGGGTGACTTCTACTCGGCTTGAACTCGAGTTTGCGTCGTTCGAAACGCGCGAACTCGCTCAGGGATCGATATCCGAGGGAGTTACAGGAGCTAGGTCGAGGATGACGGCGCATGTGGACGTCCAGTTGCTCGTATGCACATGCAGAAGTGCATACGCAAGAGCGCGGGACCATCATCCCGAATTTGCGAGGGAAAAACGTTTATTACTTTTTAATACATTGTTTGCATATCGAAAAATAAAAATAACGCAATTTGTATATTTATTCGGAAAAATCACGCAAATAAAATAATCACGTAAATAAATAGAAGAAATTAGCGAATTGGGAAATGGGGAATAAAAGATGGATTTAATAAAGTCAACAGTTTTGAGACTTTAAGAACGCAATCGAGCCTGCGATTTTCCACACGTATAATTATCCGATCATCTTTTTAAATTAATTAATAACTTATCAGTGAGAGTGAAAATTACAAAAAATGTGCGAATTTTTGAGAATATTTAAAATTTCATTAGTCTGTTAACACTTAACAATTTTAGAATTGGAAAGAAATGAAGAATAAGTTGAACTTCGGTTAAGAGTTAACTGTGAGTTGTGGAACTGGGCCTTACTGAATCTATTCATTTCTACAATTTTTATTAAGTTATGTGATACTTCTCGAACCAATCGAACCCTAGAATTTAAACGAACATTCCCGCTCATTTGAAAGATCAAAAGGTAGGAATCTGTAAATAACGTTCCGATGGTAAGAGCCCACTCTTGCCACTTTCCAATTCTCCGCGATCTCTTCTGATCTCAAGCGAGTGGCGCCAACTGCGGATAGCACGCGAGGCCGTAGAACAGGTTGCCGTCAAGCAGGCGCTTCGCTGGACCGTTCGCAGCATCCGGGAGCTGCGCGCGAGTCTCGTAACGCGCGGGACCAAATTGAAGGGAGCGAGAGAGAGAAAGAGAAAGAGAGAGGGAGGAGAGAGGAAGCGCGTTTCGAAACTCGAAATCTAAAGAGAAGCACTCAGAGCCACGCGAGCGGCCGCGCGATACGGTACAAGTATTCGGATGCCGGTGTGAACGACGTCACGTTATGTGCATTGAAAAACGTGCGAGCCACGCGAGGCTCGCTTGTGCCGTCTTGTTTCTCGTGGCGATTACTCTACCGTTCGGTGAGTGCATTTTCATATTTTTTTTTTTTTTTATTTCAGACCTATGAAAAATACTCCGATTTTTCTATTTGTGAAGAAATATTTCTTGAATATATTATTCGTTATATTATTAATTCTTTTAATTTATTTATGCGATTTAGTATACAATAACATAACATATTTATATAATGCACGTGTAACCGATATTTCATGTTTATTGAATAAGCTTTGTTCAATATTTTATAACGTTGTTGATTTAGTTGCAAATAAAATTCGTGCGGTAAACAGGTATTCAATTGAGTAACTTTTAATTACATACATATATAAATTTATATTAATTAAATATTTTTAGCTTATATATTGAATTAAATTATTAATTTTAATCGGTTTTAGTGATAATTAGTTAAATTGTTATTATGTAAATTACTTAAATTACTATAAATTACGTTAATTGAGAACATATTATATTCATATGTAATCATAATTACATATACATTAATTATACATATAGATTGATTATGTTACTCAATAAACACAGCTTTTTGAAGGATTAGTTGTATATATATAAAATTAATACAATAGTGATCGATTACGTCGTCTAGTTTTTTACAAATGGTAATCAATTCAACGATCAATCTTCGAAGCGCGCAAGATGATTCAATCTTGAGCACGTCAGCCTGTGTCTGCGTTTTAATTTATATGGCGCGCTTGAAGAAGGGAATAAAAAAAAAGAGAAGGATGTCCACGTCCGCGTCCGAGATAAAGCTTAAAAACCGAGACGAGACGTTTACCTCGTATTTTAAGAAGAGATGGGGCCATGAATAAAGAACGTTTAAGAGACCGTGATAATATGTAAATTTTGTCTCATAGTTTTTAAAAACCGCGTTACAAACGCGGTTCTCGTCCGAAATTAGCCAACTGAGAATCCGCTTCTAATTACTTCACTTCGCCGCGTACATTATCTTGTAGAAAACACGCAAGAATTATCATTTAATTAGATTTTATCTGTTAATCGGAAACCGTCGTGCGGAGCAGTGGTACAAGTCAGTAATAAATCGTACGTTCTAAGAACACGACGAATTATTTTGGCGTAAGGCAAGACTCTCGAGATCTCTTCTACAAAGATTCCCTCGTCTGTGACGGGACGGAGAAAAACGACGTAATGGAGCGGCTATCTTACATTAAATCCTCTTGTACTTTCATTCCTTAAAGCGCGAAGAATACGCCACCCATACGACGTCTCCTCCACCTGCGACGCAGCGGAATGGAGAAGAACGGTGTAATAGAGCGGCTATCTCACATTAAATCCTTTCGTACTTTCATTCCTTAAAGCACGAAAAATATGCCCCCCCTTATACCACACCTCTTCCATCCGATGGCTCATATCTTAAAAGTGAAAAATAGTCCACTACATCTCCGGGGGAAATTTCGTCGTCGCGCGACGGCAGAAACTCCATTCCAACCACCAGGGTTTTCACCTTTACGAAGCGCGAGCGACTTGAAGCGCGGTCTGTTAATTTTCACAATGCATTGTGGACCGCGCAGTCACAATGAAATGCCAGTCCCCGGCATCTTTCTATAGCGTGATGTAATTAGTTTTGTCGCTGGACGCGTATTAGCAGATTTACGAATTAACATTAAGTGGATTCTCTCTCTCTCTCTCTCCCTCTCTCTCTCTCTCTCTTCATCTTTCTCCGCCTCTCTATGTATATGATCCACTTAAACAATGAAAAAACAATGAGCGCCGGGCAATCTAACTTCGCCACTTAACTCGTTTACGATTTATGCGGTTGTTCGCGCGGTTGGTACATTCGCACGTAATTACGTCGTTGCATATTCTCCGTGCAGAACAGGATTAACAAAATGGCGCAAGATTTACAGGGGATGAAACGCATGCATACTGTTTCTACAGTACTTTTTACTCATTTTAGTGCGCTCCACTTATGGCTTAAATGGAGTAATATCGTCCATAAATATCGCAGCGACGACGTTACATAAAATTTCAAAATGCATTTTTGAGAGAAAGATCTAAATATTCGGAGTGTAGTTGAAACATAATATCTGTGCATCTTTTCCATTGTTTCTAAATATTTGTATAACCGCTATATACAATCGATCGTTTAATTAAAATCACGGTAATCGCGTAAATACGAAGAAATAGAGAATACACATAAGATTCTTCTTCATATAATCATTCTTATTATATTAATAAACTCTTGCGCAAAACCTATAATTCACAATTATGACGTAATATAATCTTCTCGTAATCGGTTTTTCCTATATTCGTCTCTGTAGACAGCCGTCAAACACTTAATGAATTATTCAGCCGAAGGGATGAGCTTAGTGCATAATGTGAAATAATTATAGAAAACGGGTTCCGTCGTTTTTCATCGATCGTAGGGAATATTCTTTGGAGGGATTATTTATCCTTTTATGAGACAGAGAGGGAGAGAAAGGGAGAGAGGAAAGGTCCCATTGGTCGAGCTCCGGCGCCCCGGAAATTCATTTCGTTCGATTGGCGATGCAACATTACCGGAGGTAATCTCGTCGTCCCCAGTGTCGTGTGTCGTGAGCGAAAATTGACAAGGGATTAACGATGAGGCCACGCTCCGCGCATCAGCTGCGATGGAGAGAAATTCTCTCGTGATGTTCGAGCTTATTGCAGGTGAACGATAAGCGGTTTGCCAGGGAAACCTCCCCCGAGTACCTGGGAAACTCTCACCGAGAGAGTAGGCGCAGTTTCCCAAAGTCCCATTGCACGTTACACCGAGTTATTGAAAGCGCGCGTCGCGATTATACGTCTCGATTTGGAAATTATTCCCAGCCGTTCACCATTTCCTTGCGTTTCCGGATCGCAATCAAAAATTGATCGTCGTACATACGAAATTCAGATTTCGCTTCGCGATGAGGGAAACCCGGAGGATCTTTCCCAGGACGCGTTCGGGCTTCGCACCCGCCCCGAGGGCTTGCGGACCGGGGTTGCCTCTTGCGAAAACTCGATGTAACTTTAAAGGTGATGACCCGTGAATATTACAGATGCGAAATGTTGCGCTGGGATATCGCGTACACGTGAGTAAGCGTGCAGCAAATGAAAAATTGCCGGTGCGCGCACCGTACCGCCGAAACGTACTCATTTATTCACGCTCATGCGCCGGCATAATGTGTCATACATTATGTTATTCTTGTCGAGGCAATGTGAAAATAAATGTGAAACATTCAAGCGTCCCGATTGCTGATTTAGGCGACGCACCCCATTAAAGATTTAAAACAGCTTTCCCTAAAACCGCTCTGTATTTGTAGTAAATGGTATATAAATGTAAATCCACATAAATGGGGAATATAACTGGCTACACGATTCTGGATGCATTTGCGTTGGTCAATCAAAATGATAAAAATCAGAAAGAGCGGTGCGATTTACATTCAGTGGAATATATTATAACAACGTCGTTTACCACTGATTGAATTTAATTAAACTTTCGCGACAGAATCACCACTCTGGTGGTCGCGATATTACGATGGTCGGTGGTATTACGATAGAGAAACGAACGAATTACTCTCTGCTGCCTAAGGCGAAGCTTAGCTGCTCGCTCTAATTGTTTCTAAAGTTGGAACAGTTTCTCTTTATTCCGCTTTTGTCATGTGTGTTTTCTGTTCCTACTTCCCTGATAGTAGACTGAAAAACAATTGGTTTATAAATAAGCCTTTATAATTCTCGATGTATTATTTGTGTTGGTCAATCAAAATGATAAATCGGAAAGAGCGGCGTGATTTACTTGTGCTCGTGCAATACGAAAAAACGTTATTTAAATAAAAAAAATACGTATAATTTTAATTTAATAATATTATTATATTGTAAATTCAATTTCAATATAAATATAAATTATATACAAACTTGATTATAAAGTATGTATATATTTATATTTATTATATATTTAGATACAGACACAAAATATTAAGAGTGAGTTCTCTCTCTGCGGGATAATACCTCCTTTGGAGGTACTTCTTGCACGAATACTTGCATTCATTAATGTTTTCAGATACAACGGTAACAACGGAGAAAGTCGATTATCGCTGGATTATACCAATTGCCACTTGATATCGCTTAGATTAGACTCAAGGATGCCTCTCTCGACGGGTTTTCTTCGACAATGGCGAAGGAAAATGCGGCCGGTACCGCCTCTTCTCTGAATCGAGAACCTCATAAAAGTTTCGAGTATAATCTACCGTGAAACTTTTCGGGGCACATCTCATAGATTCCCTTCGTTAGCGCGCTGAAGTCCGTATTATAGCTCGCGAATGGAAAAATTGCAGGTTCAATGCGAGGAAAGTTCACGTTTCTAAAATGAATAGACAAAATGTTATCACTAAAAATTACTTCTCGACGTGCGCTACTTCCGAAGGAGATTTGCAAAAGATCCTTTACATTCAGCGCCGCCAGTTGCATTCTTGAACGGTAGAAAAATTTGTAAGACGTCTAAAGAACGTCCTTCGAGAAATTAAGATATTTCTCGCCCGCCCTTTAGAGATCGCCCAGCCATCCTTCTGCTTCCTCCTTCCTCCATTCATTCCCATCAACTCGATTTTATCGCCATCTTCGCGCATTAAAGAATTTCCATATCGACGAGCGGATAGTACGCTCGACAGAGTGAAATGACGGGCGGGGACCGATGACTTCCGGGGTTCCGTGTGGTAGTTTCATTGTAGTAGCAGTCCAAGTTTCGACCCAACTCGTGGCACAAGTGTGCGCGAGGTTCCGACAAACTTCACAATAGAACTTCCGCATTTTCGCCTCGCTGACTGCATCGCCCGCGGAGATGCAGTCGTAAGAAGAGCGTGTCTTCACACGGGTCATCTCACTCTTATTTTTCTGCAATCGAGGGGTTGCGTTCCATTTGGCGATCATAACGCTCGCGAGCGTTATTTGTTCCTTGTTTAATATTTCACAAACGACAAGGATAAGATGATTACATGAGCGTTGCGAGCATCAAGTGGAACGCAACCCAAAGTTGGCTCTTAAGATCGAATCCCCTCGTGTTTACAGGACTCTGCCAAAATGCACGTGGGACGTCCGGGGATAGGATGGCCTCGAATCGTTCCGGTGACGGGTCGCACACTCTGGGAATCCGTCGACAGTATAGGTAAAGTATCGCCGCGATCTCCCTCGAGCTGTAAAATCTGCCGCTTGCTCGCCGACTTTTCTTCCGGATGTAACGCGATGCAGGGAACGCGAGAAACGAGACTCTTCACGAGACTCCAGCGATGCTCTCGCTTCACAATGACGTATGCTTTGTCGTATAAATCTGCGTATCCGGTCGGATATCACAAGGGAAGTCTTTAATAGAATTACGCTGTAATTATAGCTCGGAATTACAAAGGTCTATCAGAACGGTAGCGTCAAAGAAGCGCTTTCGAAATACCACCAACTGGTCGACGATTAATCCTGTAATGTTAAAGAAGGAATATTCACGGATAGAATGATTTTGCTTGTAATATCTAAAAATTTATAATAGATACAGATTTAAAAATAATTTTGTTGGACTATCGAAATAATTATGTCGGATGTCCAAATTGGTTGATATAATTAAGCAAAAATCGTTCTGTATAGGAAAAGATTCAATTGCTGATGGTACATTCGTTTAAATATGCTTTACATGTGCAACTTGTATTTACGTCTATACTACATTTTTATAAATGTATTCGACATCCTCTTATTATTTTCCTTTTCTTAAACAAGCAAGTTACATACAAATCGACAGAAATATAAAAATATTTTCTCTTGAAACAAAGTCTAACAGGGTTTAAATGGTCTTTTAGAGTCTGGAGACAGTGAAATTGCGCGATATGGTTCCTCTTTGTTCTCTCGATAATTTATTTAGTAGACTGAACAGCGTCTCTTAGATCCCCTGTTTTTTGCGAGAGCAAAGATGGTTAGAGCTGTTGTTATCCGCCAGCGGGGACGCATCTTTTGAGGGAATGGAGACTCTCAAGGAAAACAGAAGGACGCTCTCGTCGCGAGGCGTTATCAAGGAGCCAGAGAAGACGGAAGCGGAAGCGAAAGCAGAGGCCCGCGGCGATGAACGTGGGGACAAACATCTCCTTTTGTCAGAAAATGGTGCGAAAATTCTGCCTCGGCGAAACGTAAATGTCAGTGAGTAAAATTGTCTCTTCCTAATGTTAACGGGAAACGTATATTCTGGCTAAATCAGTCCGTGGCAAGGCGAAAATACTCGCGGAGCAAGACATAACATTCGTTTCTAAGCGAATTTACATTCCGAAAATTTTTCATGTCGACGTAAACACGTATATTATCTCCGTATTTTGTGTGAAACTTGAATGGAAAGAGTTTTCTCAATCATTAATGTACCTCCATTTAATTTATGAATCGACATATCCTTGATGATCTACCTTCGCTATTTGTTCAACAGCAACCTTGAGCAAGCAACAAGAGGGCAACTTCGGCAGTCGGACGCGCAAAAAGCGCCGTAGGGGCAAGGAGGAGTCGGGAGGTTCCGATGTTAAGGACCGCCTGCACGAGATCACCGAGGACAGTCGAGAGAACGAGATAATGGGCAAGCGGGATCGATCGCCGCGAAAAAGGAGCGATCCTTTCTCAAAGTTGCGGCCGAAGAATCGGGAGGCGCGAAAGTCTCGTGCGGAACGGCGAAGGCGGAAAAAGGACAGGAAGGAGCGAAATAGAGGAAGCGGGAAGGATACGCGGCGGAATGACAGACGACAGGATGTCGCGCGACGAAAGCGCAAGAGGAAGACGCACGATGGCGGTCTAAGTGGACGTGTTCTCGATAAACTCGACCTCGCCGGGACCAACACGTCCGAGACGACGATAGAAAATTCGTCCAGTTTCACCCCCGATCGCGCCTCGTTGACAGAGGCCATCGTCACGACGACGTCGTCGAGTCTTCAACGTCATCCAACTCTCGAGACGACGAGAAGACTGACGAGAACGACGCCACGTCGTGGCGTTTACGCAGCCGACACGGTGGAGAGGGAATTCTCCAAGCAGCTCGAGATGGAGATCTCCAAGTCTGCCTTGAAGGACTCCTCAATTCTGGATGATGGTATTTTCGATACCCCTCCGAAGAAATCGACTGTACGGAATGCAGCAGCAAAGGAAGTCAACGGGAAAAGCGTGAATCAGGATGCTGTCGCTTCGTTGGAGGGCAAAATTGATTTCAAGAGCTCACATTACGACGCCGAGAGGATGCTGGGCTACTCGAGGACCGAGGAGGATCTACCGATTCTGGATCTGGAGAACGAGGTACTGGAGAGGACCCTGAAGGACTACAACGCTTACATGACGTCGCGGCTGAAGCCGTTGTCGTTGCCGCGTTACGACGAGCTGCCGATCCGTCGCAATTCCGGCACTCATCCGCCGAGGAAGCCGATAATTAATTCCGAGGAGAGCGTCGAGGAGATCGGCGACGGAAACACGGAAGTCACAGACGTAACGGGAGCGATGCAGGACGACAGCAGCATGAAAGGGGACTTAACTTGCATAAACGGGACGTTCCTACCGGCGCCTTTATCTCGTCACGCGCTGATCAAATATGTAAAGTAAGTGCTCTCCTTCTATCATCCATAATTCAATGCTCGGTATCCGATGTCAACGATTTATACACGGGAAAAAATAGATTGGGTGATTCAGCAAAGCTATAGGTTGCTGGACGAGTTTAACATCTATAACTAAGAAGATTCGATGATTCAATAAAGAAATTATGTCTGTAAACAGTTATGAGTATGCTAATTCAGCTAATTCTTTGTTACGATAAAAACTGCTAATATAACAAGTTTTCTTTAGCAACAAAAATACGCGTCATCTTGGTTAGCATAGTTTGTTAAAAATTTTGATCTATATATTGAATTGGTTTTCATAGAAAATTATCTTCGCTGTATTAATAAATTTGTTGTGTTATTACAATACATTTTACTTATAATCGCTAATTTTATTCAACTGTATGACTTGTTATTTTAACAGAAAACGAGCTGCCCGTATATTACGGCTGTAAATTTGCTGAATCAGTGAAGTTTTTTTGTTATTTTAATCATGTTTTTCCGTGCACGAATTTAATATAAGACATGCATGAAATCTCTCGGAGCGATTGACGTTAATTTTAATCTCAAGTTTTCCGTTTTCAAATTAATTTCTCTTTAACTAAAATATCAATCAAACAAATGTATTTTAATCATTAATTTCAATGAAATTGATTGGTTTCTATTTGATTAAGGTGCCAATAAACTCAAAATAATTTGTATCTTATCTAATTAATATTGTAAATATCTAATATTGAAAATCAACGAGGATTTACACACAGATGAAGATAAATTCATTTGAATTTGAAAATCACGGCAAATCCTTTCCCCGCGACGAGCTTTCACATTAAAGTCAAAATATATATCCCAATTGCCATTTAGCGTTAATACCAGAGTCTTCCTGAGAAAATAGAATTTTATCGCAAAAATAACTGGCTGCGTTGACGTCACAATTATAAAGGTCCTCGACCCCGGGCCACGAGTATTTGGAAGCCGATTACGAGTGTGTGCCAGGCTACGGTATGGTATCCTCGGCGAGCCGATTAGTCTGCAGAAATCGTCAGTGGGTCGGACAGGTGCCAAAGTGCGAGATCAAGCAAAACCCGAATAGGATGTGCGCCGAGGTATCCTGCGAGCACGTTTGCAACGAAATTAACGGGCGTCCCGTCTGTTCCTGCTACGAGGGATTCAGATTGGACGGCCGCAAATGCGTCGGTGAGCACGATTTCCCCGTGCGAGTAATTATCATTAATGGACGCAATTTTTGGAGATTTTCATGCGCCAACTTTGTCCACGTAGGCCAAAACTTTTTACAAGTTTTTATTTCCGTCCGTCCTCTTTGACTTTACATATTTATGTATTTTAGATACTTTTACTTTTAGATTAGTTTCCATTCGGAATCTTTATCTCAATATTTTATTTTCTTTACGTAAACGTTCATCTGTTTATCGCAATTAAAGTAATCCCAGAGTGGTAATTACATCTTACTCAAACTTCGAAGTATCTTATGAAGTCAATTAAGTATGCCTTTGCGAGTAAATCACGCGGTTAGCGGCGGATGAAATTCGCGATGTTTCTTGTTTAGATATCAACGAGTGTTTACTGAACAACGGTCATGGTCCCTGTCAGGACACCTGTCGAAATCTCATGGGAGGATATGAATGCTCCTGCGAGAATTTGCAAGACGCGTCGCTAACTGCCGACAATCACACGTGCGAACATAACAAGCACACTGGTCCATGCAGTGTTAACAACGCTGGATGCTCTCACACGTGTCTGTCCACGATGGGTCGGGTGTTTTGCCTTTGCCCCGACGGCTTCATGCTCGAGGACGACTGGAAGACTTGTCAAGGTAATTGGACGCCGGTGAACGCTCGATTAAGAGACTTCGTTCTTGTATACAATTCACCTTTGCTTCCTTTTTTTACTTATGCTTTGACATTAATTCAAGATCGTAAATCTGCGAGACGCTGCTGGTCGACGTGATATTTTATGGATGATTATATTGCAAGTCTAAGTGTGTAAAAAGTGACTTCAGTATATGTGTTGGTTTTCCGTGTACAAACAACATACGAGAGATCAAATATAAACGAGAATTTTTTTTTATTTATTGGACGAGAATAAAAATATAAAGAAAACAAATTATTTTTCTACATTGTTCCTTGCTACATCAATACATTTTTATCAGCGATTTTAGGCAGTTTAGCGATCCTGTTTTTATAAAAAGTAATAGGTTGTGTTTGCAACTAATTGCGCACGAATATACTGTCATCTTTATACTGGCATCGTCCTCTGGCATCGAATCCTCCCAATCCTTTTAGCGGCTCAAATAAATAATGATAATCGCGTTGAGATAAATCTTTCCATACGATTATCATTTGGACTATTGAAAGAAGAGTAGGATAATACGATTCATGGACGATACCAGTAGAGAGGAATTCTTGCGCAATTAGTTACAGACGCAACCTACTATTTTTTAAAAACGAGATCGCCACTGCTTATTCGCTGGCAAAAATATATTAATGTAGCAGGGTACTATGTAGAAAAATAATTTGTTTTTTTTACATTTTTATTCTCGTCCAATAAATAATAAAAAAAAAATTCTCGTTTATATTTGATCCACTCTCGTATTATACTCTATATAAAAATGGATTTATATATTTAAAGTGTAATGCAATTTTTATACAGAAAATTTAATTACACTATATTGAAGTCATTTTTTTATGGACTTTCTATAATAGGCTTAGTACAATAATAGATGTCAAGGAGCAAGTTATAAGTGAGTCAATATACTGAAAAAAGATTTACTAAATCTCAATATATATTTCTTTGAATAATAGTAACAAGTAAATATTGCTTATAATAATTTATTGCTTATAATAAACAAATATTTATTTGGTACAGAAATTGTAGTTAAATAAAATTAATGGTTTTTGCATTAAATAATAGATAACATTATGACTAATCAATCATATAGTAAATATAGTGTACTATTATTTAATTTGAAAACTATCATCTTTCTAATTGACTAAAATATTGTGAAGTAACAGTCTAATATGATTTATTCTGACAAGTTTCCTAAGATTTATGATTCTAACTTTCCATTGTGATATGAGTGATGAATAACGGTTTATAGAAAATCCATTATATGCTTGGATTTGCAGTGTAATAATAACGATAATTTCGATCACTCGCATTACACTGAATTAGTATATATTGAAGACTGCTTTGTATAAAATATCCAAATATGTGACAATATATATTAATAATTAACCTTGATAAATTAATAGATCTATTTTAAATAAAACATGATAATACGTATCATTCTTGAATATTTGACCGTTTAAAATCTTTATAAAGGTATGACTTAGAGATTTAATTTTGCTAATTTTATATAGCAGCTTTCAATCTGTACTAATCTAGTGTAATAAAAGTGACAGAATTCGCTCAATAATTCAATGGAATTTTTGCAATGACTCTCAATCGCGGTAAAACGCACTTAGTCCAGATTTTACGCGCAAGCATTCGCGGGATATCGCTTGGTACGACACTTTCGTAGCAGGGAACAGCAGGGAAACGTATTGGGAGACGTTTGACAAATGACGATCATTTCCCGTAGACGTGGACGAATGCTCGGTGCCGGATCTTCAGACGGAGCTGTGTCGCTACGGGTGCATTAACACTCCGGGCTCCTATCGATGCGCAGAACCTATGGAGCTGAAGGATCAACCGGTCCTGGACAGCCTGTCCATCACTTGCCTGCCGGGTTACGAGCAGACCTCCCACGGGTGCATCGGTGAGTCGGATAATGGAAAATTTCCGATTTTCATCCTCAAGAATAGGGGAAAGTTTATCTCGCCGGCGTGTTAATTTATGCGTTAGATTAACTGCCGCAATAACGCGATAAAAAATAAATTCTGTTCGATAGTCGAGGCGTTGAGAGATAATTTTCATATTAACCCTCCGTAATCTAACGTTTTTTTTTTTTTGCTAGTCCAGCCGGGTCAATAATGCTTGATTGTGTTTTTTAAAGAGTTTTTGGACTCGAAAAAAATCTGAAAAAATTCTGATACACTCTTTTAACACTAAAGAATAAAATTCTACAATATATAATCCGAAACGTTTTTTCACTTTTTTTGTGCGCCGAATTTGAAGCAGATTATTCAGAATTTGCCTGAATTTTTTAGTCTCGATTGATTCATGGAGAATTAATTTTTAAAAAGTGATTAATAACGATGATAAATCTTTAATAATTTTACGAATATTCCCTGCGTCTCGCTTTTGTTAAAAACCACTTGGAAAATGTGGAAACGAGATTTTGACATTAATTTCAATGGGACTCGTGTCTGACTGCATCTCGAGTTTATTGTTAGACGACGCAGGTACGCGCACGAATTATAACAGTGCGGATGAATCCACTTTGCGTCTGTTAGGACGGCTGCTTAAGTCAGGAGTTAAGCTAATAAGTTCTCGTTAATAAGTCAGAAGCATCGTGTTACCGTTAGGAATGGAGGTGTGATCTTCCGCGACGTGTACACGAGAACTTTGTCAGAAACGCCATTACCCTATATGCCTAAGTTTCGCACGTGCGTTATTATTTCGTCGAAATAATTTATCAGCCACACGTAGAGTCCTTCAATTTTTTTTTTGTCATATCTCCCTTATTACATCCTGTATTTTTTCACTTCTCAGTTTTCACCCACCAGAATTGCGAATCCCTCTCGAGCTCAACGATTGACACCATTCCTCGTGATGGTTTTTTTTTTACTGTGGCCGCGGTATTTCGTTTAGCGGAAAGCTCACGTTTAAGTTCCTTCGATCGCAACATCCTGGACAATTCTCTCGTACGTTCCCTTCGACGAAAGCACGCAGCAGCTTCAGTATTTTCTCGAGGAAATCCGAGTTGGCTCTCACTCCTTTTTCCGCAAGACGGCGAACGAAGTACCTCGTCGAATTGTAACCCCACAACCCCACAAGGACGATACCTATATCACCATCAGTTGCTTTTGGATAAAGAGAAACAGAAAGAGAGAGAGAGAGAGAGAGAGAGAGAGTCTTTTTTTTTCCGCCAATCGTGCATTCCTCGGGAGAGTAACCTTCTTAGGAGTCCCGCGAGTTTCTCTCCCAATACCTTCGAATATCTCTGAGCGGCTCGCACAAAATGCAGTCCCCGCTGCAATCCGTTTTGCCGACGCGCACAAGCGCGATCGGAAAAACGCGGTGCTTTTATCGGCATTTTATACAAAATACGCTTCTGTGAGTTCCTCATACTCGCACGTACATATTTTTGTCGCGATAATTTGATGCGAAAACTCTCGTATGCGTTCGAGATTTTTGTAATGACGGACACTCGTAAAATAAAAGTATTTGATTAATTGATGTCTAGAGGAGGCGTATTCAAATCTTTGCGTAATACATTCTTAGGATGTGTCGTCCAGTATTTTTTTCTTAAGATAGATAATCGTTCGATTGATTTACGGCGCAGATACGTGCCGAGTATGTTTCTCTAATTTCGCGCAAAAATTTAAATAAACCAAGGATATGCAAAAGTTTTAGTCTTTTTTTTAATATTGTGGTATAACTATTTTAAATTTAAATATTTTATCTTCTTTTCATGTATTTATAAGATGTCAGATTATCTGAAACGTATTTCATATTTTGTAATTTAATGATGCACGTAATTTTACAAAATAACAGTGAACATGATGAGCGACGAAAAGTTTTATATTCAACATTACATTCGTATAAGTTCCAGCAAGAGAAAAATACTGCTAAAGTATGTGAATCAATTTGCTCTGCTTCTTCGAGGGTACTGTATCTCACAATACGAAATATTGCAAATATTAGTTTTGTCGTTTTAAAGATAATAATTTTTGAAGGTACTTTTTGTACATCTAATGGGATATGAAAGACGTGCTTTATTATGAGCTCCTTAAACTGGATGAAACTGTTAGTGTCACACTAGAGATCCTTAAGTAAGACATTGGATAGATATCATTTAGACAACTTCCGATTGGTCCATTATATTTTTCAGGACCTAAGATAGAATAAAATAGACGCATAAAATAAAATGAGGTGCATGGATATCTCATTCTATCTTATAATCCATTTCATTCTATCTTAAGCAGGTCTTGAAAAGTATCATTTTATCTCTTACTTGAGAATCTATCAAACGCTATTGTCATCAATTGAATGATTGGTCATAAAGTAGGAAAAAGGTACTCGTATTATATATAAACCCTTAAGAAAAAGTGTTTCAATATATACTGATTAACTATTCGCAGTAACTGATGATATTTCACCAGTTACTGAATAGTTAATCAGTATTGAATATATTGAAACACTTTTTCCTAAGGGAAGAAAATGATTTGATCGGAAAAATAGGATACTCATGTGCAAAGAAAAGAAAATGAAAAAAGAACTAAAATTTCTGCACACCTCTAATAATTGATGCTGTGGTGAATTACACTAAGAATACTACAGCTTATTTGATACAGGCGTGATTTGCGAATTTTACTCCACGGAAACTCAATCCATTTCCGTCTCCTTTTTCCACAATCATTAAATAGCCTCAAGGGAAGAAGTTTTTTTACGTGAACGTCATCTTATAAATGATTGACATTACGAGTCGCCCCGAGGCGGAAATGTGCGGCTACAAGAATCCACGCATTCGCGGGTGATGTAACGATCGATCTAAAGACCGTCTTAAATGATCGGTGAGGGTGTTAACAAAGTTTTTTTTTCCCTTTTAAAACCGGAAGAAGCGCATTTCGCGCCTTTTCTTTGCTCCGCGAGGAAGATAAAAGAAACCCGTAAATAGAAATACACGTCAATACTACGCGAGATGTCACGTTTATGAAAATCCCTCCCGGTATCTCGCATCAAAGTGAAATTCTAATTTCGCTCCCGCAAAGGCGAAGGACGTGTACCGTTTTTGTACTGGCGAAAAATGGACTATCGCGATAATCTTACAATCTCCGGCGGTGTGCACGACTTGAAAAGAACGGCTGGTGTCGGCGAGGTGTCGGCTAAAAAGTACGCACGGGTGGATTTTTGTGAAAACTGGAGCGCCGACGGAAGAAATTCTTGCTCAGTGTTCGGTCCTCATTGTGGCTGATCCCGCGCCGGTGCGAGAAGTTCTTGTAGCAACTCCTTGTAGCTCCTCTCTCTTTCGAATAAATAAATGAACCGCGTCCACGTTCTTGCACCTTGCTTACGTTTTCATACGAAGAAGAGTATACGTATTGGAAGATTTATCGCGAAAACCGCGGCGCAAAAAGTGGGATTAAAACAGAGTAACGAAGAATAAAAATTGCCCAGCGCGGTGATAAACGATGATCTAAGAATTTCACTTAGTGTTTAATGAAGTTAGTTTCCGTGCTGTGTCTTCATTTCAAAACCGTCCATTTATACGCGGCGTCTTCAAAAAGTTTCAATTAATTAATCATAAACAGGGAGGAGGGATGATCACTAATTTGTCGCTAAAATTAACCGGGATTACGAGACACCCTGTATGAACTTCCGCGCAGATTTATAAGCCGTGAAAGCCGGCGAAAGTCGAGTACTCTACGGCTATCATTGAGAGTGCTCCGAGCAATAGCGGCTCGGCCACTTCGGTCAATTTAACGTAATCTCGCCGACGATTGAAAGACAGATCGTGGACCAAAGAACGCGAGATCGCCGGTGAAGGAGTCATTACAACGCGAATGAAAGGCGCCTTGTATAACGTTCGTTTCGATGTGATACGGCGAATAATCGTCGGTCCATGATCCGTTAAAAGACAGATCGTTGGACAGTCGTGACGTTCGCCAGAAGGCGTGACTATGTCGAGACGATCTCAGATTAAACGTAACTCGGGTATACGAGATCGTTTATAACCTTCTAATCGATTGCAGAATGTGTATTGCAGTCACATGACGCAAATGACTTTGGAATGAGAAGTGATTAAGCCCGAGAGATATAATAGTCAGTATTAATTAAGAAAGATATAATATTGTATCATATTAATGGAGAAAGATATAATATTATATCAATATTAATGAAGAAAGATATAATGCTCTATCAATATTAATTAAGAAAGATATGATATTGTATCAATATTAATAATTAATATGATTGATATATGAAATATTTCGTGAATGGTTTTGATTTTACTTTAATGCTACTATTTATAAAATATTAATTCTATACGTGGAAATGTCAATCAATTGGTATAAAAAGACACATAACTGTGTTTTATGTAAAAAGCTTATAATTTGCAATCGGTAGTTTTATATATATATGTATATATATATTTTTTTCATTCGTGTTTTTTTTACATCGATTAATTAATTTCATTATTCTGTGCATGAAAGGGCAATCAAATTATTGAAAAATAAATATTTCATGAGATGTACTACACTTAAAGCTGAAATAAAATGAAAAAATTTAATAACTTATTAGTTTTTTTATGAGTAGTCTAATATTTTAATATGCAACGTAAAAAAATTTAATTGTATAGAATAACATGTTGTGGTTTTATTCTAAAATAAATCGATCACATTTGTACCTCATAAAAAAACTCGCGCAATAAACAGTGCAATGAAATATAATTAATATATTATTTAAGATCAAATATATTAAAATAAATATAAAAGATATCTGATTAATTATTTTTTTTTTTTACTCTGAACTGTTGTAAAATATTCATTTCTCGGTGACCCTTCAACCTAGAAATGTCGAGCAGTCATTATTGAACGTTTCTATTTTTTAGTTTTAGATTAATATTACATTTCTTATGTAAGAGAGATAGAATTCTGAATTTTTTTGCTTTTTAATAATTCTATCTTCTCATACTAATAAAATATTTGATTTCTTTATCATTTTCTTTATATCTTTCACGATAATTTATTCGTTTCGTCTTTTAGTCTAAACGCTGAAGTGCGCATTTATATACTACTATCCATCTAAATATAATCCGTAATTGGCTGTATCCTTGTACATCGAAAATTTTTGCTTGAATTAAGAAACATGTCTACGTATAACTTTTTAATTTTTCGAAAAACCTTGCCGCAGTATTTTTAGATTCGTAAATTTCGGGACATCGTGTGTTTATATTTGGACCTCTGTGTTTAGATATCAACGAGTGTGTGGTTGATAATGGCGGATGCATGGAGGTATGCGAGAACACCGACGGGAGCTTCTTCTGCGCCTGTGACGGGGACGAGAAGGCCCTGTCATCCGACGGGAAATCCTGCGTAGGTACGTGCTCCTTGACAAATCACTTTCCGTGCCTCGTTCATTTCACAGGAGACGTGAACTCCACAGTGCCAGTATGGCACGATGATCGAACGCGATGGGTGAATACGGACGGATGAACGCGATAAGTGAATACGATGTACATACTGGGTATTGCCGCGGTTCTCTTCGCCTCTTCGAACAAATTTCAACGCCTCTTCCTCGCGAGAAAAAAGTTCTCGCTCGAGAACGCCACTCCTCTTTTGTCGTAAACTTTTTAACGTTTTTTCAATTACATGTAACTTGGTAAATTTCCCGAAGAAAGAAGAAATTTACGCGTTAACGGGAAGCGTAGAACCGGCACCCGGTTAGTCGCGGTGCATCCGCAGGGGTAGTATTATGCAAAGCTGTCACGCAGGAGCGACTTCCACTAGGACGCGTCAGTCGCGATAGGTCCTTGCTCTGATGCCGCCATTGGCATCTGTAATTCCTGTCTTATGTACATACATATCGTATTTGATACGTGGAAGCGTTGCGCGGCTGACGTGGCTGACATAATACCGCGGCGATGTGGAGCGTTCCGCTTTGAGCGCTCGTACATACGTAGATTACGCCCGGAGCTCGCGAGCTTTATGAGCCATACGTGAATGCTAGGCTCGCGTTGACGCCCGCTGTTAGTTCGAGGCAGGTTCCACTTAGTGTGCGAGCCACACAATCGATATCTGCTCACCAATGAATATCCGCTTAATCGTTTATTTGTTCTCCTGGGACGAGGTAACATCGCGTTCAAAGAAAAGGAAGTGTTTTCATTTTATTCGCGTTATGTGTCGGAAATTGAAGTAACTGAGAGCGTCAGAAGTATAAATTGGATACGAATAATGAAATTTAATGTACTTAATCGCGGAATAATGTCTAGCTATATTTATAAAAGCGTCTTAATCCTTTGATGCCACTCTTAGTATGGAATTCCCCTTAGCCTGAATTCCCAATTTTAATTATTCTTTGAATATTTCTACAGGTCGCCATTATTCTTATGTTGTTAATTTAACTGAAACAATTTAACTGAAGGAAATGTATTAAATTTCGTTCATTATTTACTAAATTCTTACGTTTATTTTTTGAAGCTAGCCATAGAAATGGCTTTACATTTGAACACACATGAAAATGAAAGAATAGCAAAATGTTATTTAATTCGAGGGATTACTCCTTTTCTAACAACGCAAATTATAACTTTTTAATAATAGAAATACATTGCCTTGTTATCGTGTTATATTCCTTTATGTCTAGATTGTTTCGATTGAAAAAATGTATTATATGTTCACTTTATGCGATACGATACTCAGGGTGTTTCACTTGCGACAAAACGTACAACGTGGTATCGAAGGATTAAAGTTTTTGTGAAAAAAATTCTTCGAATTACAATTTCAAAAGTAACGAGCATTATTCTCTTTCTCGAATCGGTGATTCCTCGTTGGTGATTAAAGCTTTCGCGTCCCATATGGATTTATATCCCGGACTATAATCCATGGATGGGATTATATAAAATTTTTTATCTCGTTCATTCCAGACATAAATAGTATCGCGTGCCTGCCGTTAAATCCGGTCGATCGCGGCTATTTAATATGCTCCCGATCAGCCACATCCAAGTTGTGGCGCGACAGGCGAAAAGTGCCCAATCGACCTAGCACGAGGTGCTTCCTGAAGTGCCCCCGTGGGTATCAGCTTCGCGGTGAGTACGAGTTGACCTGTCGATCCGACGGCACCTGGGACGGACCGCAGCACGGAAAATGCGTCAGTGAGTATGGAAGTTTCTAAAAAAAGACACAGTATGTACAATTTATCGGCGTGGAATAACGATTTTCGTTACACTGTCTTTCTTCCTGCTTCTCTCGATTTCATTTAACTCAACCAGATATTTCTGAGTTCACGGTACTTTAATATTGACAGATAATTAAATTTTCAACGTAGCGATGAGTTCTTAAAAATATTTAAGTTTCATTAAACTTTTCTTTAAAACGGTTTCAAAGTTGTTTTTCAAATTGCGATCTGAAGAATTCCTTTTTTTTCTTCTTCTCGAGACAGTTGGAACTTTGAGAGACGCTCAATACTGGAAAATTTAATGACGAATATATTTAATTATGCGGGATAGAATTTTAATAATACAGGACGATTAAAACTTGACGATTTTTTCAAATGAAATAACATAATAATGTAACTTAAACATAAATTTCTTATATAACAATAAATTAATATTTAGATTACATTTTATATTGTTATTTTGAAAACCATCAGATTTTTTGGTACCTCAACCTGTAATACTCATACAAAATTTCGAGTACTCGTTTATACGGTTATCGGAAGGCATGCCTGTCCGTTTCCTTTATCAGAAATAGAAAGAATCACTAAAACATTTTTGGGCCGGGTTTTTACGGCCGCCTGAAAAATTGATGCGACATATATCGGCGATGGAATCGCCCCGTTCTTTCTCTCGCGACAGGATATAGCAAGCCCCGATTGGAGTGTCCGAAGGACGTCGTAGCCGAATTACCGCCTGGCAGGGACGAGGCATTCGTGACCTTCGATCAACCGGCGACCGATCTCGATTGGTTTCGATACGTGCGATCGAAGCCTTCCTGGGGTACGCGACTCGAAGCCAATCTGGAGCCTGGGATGCACGAGGTCACATTTTTCGCGCGACACCCGGTATCGAAGAAGCAGGCCAGCTGTGTATTACGCATTATCGTCAAAGGTAATTAATTTGCGCGGATGCGTGTTAACGACGTATTATGGCTATAAGCCCAGCTAACGATGATTCTCGTACGAGCGCTCGTGATAATCACAGTCCCCTCTACAGCAAGCAGAAATGGCAATTATTAATTCGTAATTGCCCAATCGCGATGATCCTCCCCTGTCTCGACAATGTATACATGTACCTTTTCATAGTTAATTATCACATCGCGCGATTTTTGTTCGAGGGAGGCAAAATACGATCTTCGCGGTTTTTTTTTCAACGTCCGCCGTTTCGTGCTCAATAATTTTTTAACGCTTTGAAAGGGATCGACTGCAAACGATTTACCACCGTTGAAATCGTTTAAAATCAAACACCAAATATTAGGTTCCCCGAAAACGTGATCATTCACTTAGGGTCAGTTACGCCACGGTAATCCACGATACGCCCCTGCATTAATTAATTCGGATTATAGAGATTGCACTTTGTGGAAGATAGTGCGGATAAACGTCTCTTGAATCTCACGAATCTTGATTAATAACAGATGGAGAAGGTAACGCGTAGGTCGGCTAATTCCATCGGTGGAACATATGTTAAATAAACTACAGCTCGCAGAATGGAGAGCCGTACATCATTTAACCGTCGCGAAACTTCGCAGTTTCTCAATGATTAACAGCGCGAGATTGAAATATTCCCTCCCTTGTTCCCATTTCTTGGCGCGCAAGATGATAATTCGGGATTCACGGTGGCGGCGAGGACGCTCGATGTAAACACGTCGATGTAACGCGAGTTCGCGCGGAAAAGAGGGAAGTAGCGCGCGGGTTGGCAAATTGTTACGTCGCCTCATAAACGAACGTCTTCGTATCAAAAGTTCTCCGCGTCTCGCCCGTTAAGACCAGGCGTAGAGATCCGTTAGATGCGTCTTAAGAATATTACGTCCCTCCTCGTGCACCCTCCACGCCACCCCCGACCTACCCCGACGCATCTTGTCGGGACGTGAGCGAAATACAGGCGGCAGCTCGTTGCACCGCGAGTTAAATCCTTATATGATTCCGCGTAAACTTACTTCTCGTGGCAGAAACCGGTAAATTATTACTGTACTCGTAAAAAACTTGCTACCTTCTTTTACTCATCACTGCAACGCTATTCGATTTGCGTTTCGAGCCAACGCGCGTAGCATAGAGAAATGCAATTTTCATAACGTATATGCAGAATCGGGAAGTTACTTGTAACGTCGTTATGCTGTTACAATTTTTTTTTTGTGCGAGTAATAAATAGGGAACGAAGTTACATTTTTTTACCTGTAATGTACATTTTTATAATTTAAAAGCTTTTCCGATCAACGCTGAAAACTGAAACTGGAGCCGAAATGTATATATTAATCATCAATGTTTTCTTTAATCTTTGCGACTGTATGTAATTGTCAAGATTGAATTTTATTAAAGCAGATACGCATTATTTTCTGCGTCGACTTCCAACGTTCATTTTGTTTTTGTTATTATCGTTTACATTTCCTTATTTGTGACGCAGTTACATTATTGAGATAAAAGTAATTAATGTAATCGTTACTTTTATTATTATTATTATTATTATTATTATTTTATATACTATAATAATGACACGAAAATACAAAATGTTCTAGAAAATGAGTTCGAATGTTTGGAACCATTTGTAACATTAATCTTAAATATGCAATTTTGTATAATGATTGTAGAGGAATAAAAGTACATTCTTGTTCTCTTTTTTTTCTTTATGTTCCTTTCCGTTATTTTTCTGCAGCCAACTAAAAAATGATAATTTTTTAATTATTATTGCTGTAGCAAATGAATGATATGTATAGTACATGGAAGTGCATAAACTTGTTTTCATATATTGCGAATGATAAAAACCGTTATAAATCTAGCGTTGAACTATCAATTAACGACACCTACTATAAACAATTGCATGCCATTAAAAAAAAAAAAGGTCATCGAAGTTTAGTGAAAGAGTAATAAAAACTAGCCATTGTTAATAGCCATTTGTTAATTTTTGAGTAACAGTAACAAGTTACTTTTTTAAATCAATAACTAGTAAGGAACTTTTATAACAACGAGCAACTTTTTTAGAAAAAAAAAAAAAAAGGAAATAACGGTAACGAGTTATTTTTAGAAAGTAACTTTTCCAATTCTGCATGTACGTCCGAAGTATCTTTAGAATTTGGAGCGCATAAATTTGTTAGTAAAAATGGCGGAAACAATCCGAAATCCTCGGCTGTTTACCTCCTCGAGTGAACCCTTTCGGACGATTTAACACGCCGCATTCCGGGCGTGTTCGATGCAAAGCTGCAGGTTTCGTTTAACCGGGCGGCATTCGAGGATTGCATTCGGCGTTCCGCAAATCTTATAGAAGTACAACGCTCTCATTTGCGTGCCTAAAAGTAAGTTGACGAAACTAATTTAATGCAAAACTCCGAAGCTTCATCACTGACACCAACGAGTTTTCTCAGGGAGAACGCTGGCCTGATTCCGCGGACAAGTCCGCGCTCTCAACTCGCCTCAACCATTTCTTTCTCACGAGCGGTAACGAGCGAGGGACTTGGCGCATGAATAAGCTTTTCTAGACCAGCGAGTGTACGACGCAAAAGAGAAAATATCAAATTATCCTCCCTCCTGAGAGCATAATTTTTTTTCACCCTCGTCCATTTGTTTCCCTCTTGTCCGGGTTGAAAAATATATTTACCGGGAAGGACACGCGCGCGGCAGCAGGAAAACTTGAATTAAGCTTATGTCGCACATCTTCCCCCCTCCCCCCCCCTCCCACCCCACGAGCGATAAATGAACCTCCCTCTTCACTTTTGGACCTCTTCCATTTGGCCGACTACTTTTCGCGCCCGCGAATGCGTCAAGTCACCGATTCATCATTCCACGACGATGCGGAAATCGAACTTTCCGACATCACAACGTCCACTCGATTCGAATGGACCTTGCTGGGGGGGTAGTTTTCTCATACCTCGCAATTTTCTCGACGCGGCGCGAATGGTAAAACTAGCAGCGCAAGATCCTTGTTGCTGTTACTTCATCTTGCTAATCTCCATGATGCAAGTAAACTTGGTGTGTTTTGCGCATATTTTTTGCCACACCCAATGAGAACTTGGTCTACTTATTCATCTATTTTTCAGCGGTATTATAACAATTTCAAAGTTCTGGTTATAACAATTTCAACTAAACTGCAAAATTTTATCCTTAGCTCTAGCTTTAAATTATACAATTTATAATGTGTACACCATATTTTATTGATATTAAATACATTATTTATTTAGGCCCGTCTTTTAATCATATTTTCTGTACTCTTCGTCTTTGGGAAATGAAAAAAAAAAACTTATTGATTTGTATTTCATTCACTGATCACCGCAACTTTTGCAATCTTTCACACAACACGTCGGCATAGTATTTCACTTATGTTCTTTAAAAGCTGTGGATCGGTGTATTATTCTGAAAACAGTAAATATTTACTGATGGTAACACCAGTATAAATGTAGCTAAAATCACTGATTCACTTTGAGAGAGAGAGAGAGAGAGAGAGAGTACAATTACATCTCACAATTATTTCACAGTTTACATCACTTTAGAATTTCCATCATGTGCTATCATATGACAAGTACGCGACTTATTGTAACAAAAATGCTGAAATTAAGGTCAGCGCGTTGCTGTGCGTAAACTCATTTTAATTACAAGTACACCACGTTTATTTATAGCTAATCCCAAACTTGTAGGTGGCGAGGCCCCGAAAGTTAACAATTGTCCGAGAGACATCGAGGTCGTCGGGAGGAACGGAACGGCGATCATGTGGACGGAGCCGACCTTCACGGATAACGTGAAAGTGACGCGAATCAGCAATAATGAGGTAATTAAGTATCGGATTTCCCTCTGAAATTCGTATTAATTTTGCATCCGTCGCGAAAATCCGAATAATGAGTTCGTTTTGGATGAGGCCGCAGTATCCTAGAGCGGTATCCTAATTACGGATGGATAATTGTAATTGACATTCTGATACACACGTTCTATAAACCGATGTCTGTCTATAATTATTCAATAATATCAACATTATCTGATCCGTTTGATTTCCATCTCGGATATTCGACGTGTACGGATCATAAACAAAACTGGTTGATACCTCGATAATCGATGTTTACGTATCATAAAAAAATTTGTCGTTTTAATATGTACATTTGATATACTCGTATCGGTGCAGCGAACATACACATACACACACACACACGTTGCGAGGACTTAATAATCGCTCGAATTGGGCGGAACGCGATTTTCAGCGAATCGTTAATATTTTGCAAGCGTGAAAATGCCCATTATGTGATATTATCCAGCGGAACATATCGAGATTGCTATTTTATAAAACGAGGGAAAATCCGCTGGCAGAGATACGGATGCGATAAATTAAGTTCTACAAATGAATGATCACGGATGCTTTTCTCACAATAATGTGAGAACGCCCGTTACTGCCCGTTACAATTTCCTTTACAGAATTGCGATAATCGCGGCACACCAAATGACTTGATTAATTAACGGTGATATCTAAAATTAACGCGCGATATCGGAATGTGTGTACTGTATCGCCGGCTTTAATTAGCTTGTTTGTCGACGCGCGTCAATTATTACCCGAATTGTACCATAGCTCCGCGTCATTCGTTCCCAAAACCGCGCGCTTTTTCGTGAATAATGCAAATTTTTCGTGCGTCGAGGTACGACTGAGCAAAAGCCTCGATTCTCGAGTCGCGAAAGTCGCGAGCGTAAAATTAGTTAAGCGTAATTTTCCACTGTAAACGAGAAAGAGAAAGAGAAAGAGAGGATGAGGATGAGGATTTTGGGGAATAAATCCGCCAGGAAGCGGAAATTCCCACGCTTGGCCCGTGCCAAAAATTCTCGTGCGAACTCACCCCCCCTCCCCCCGGAAGGGGGTTGATATTCAACTTGCCGGAAGTCGGTGGCGAATTTTGCACGGCAGATCTGCCCTCCTCTCCACCCCTTATCGTCGCGCTCCACCGTGGTTTGTCGTTGGCGACGATATTTTTTCGTCTTACCCTGTCGCAGAGTCCAGGTCGTCGCTTCGACATCGGCGGTCACAGGATCGAGTACGAGGCGAGCGACGACGCCGGTTGGTCGAGCAAGTGCGTCTTCGTCGTGGTCCTTCGTCAGGGATAAACGGCCGGAGGGGTGCGACGGGGAAGAATCAGGGACGCGAGAGCAAGAGGAAGGAGGAAGAGAGAAGAGAGAAGAGAGAGAGAAAGAGAGAGAAACGAACGGAGTGAAGAGGAAAGAAACAGCGCGGAAGAATAACGATAAGGTAATATAAATGGAAATGTTACGGGAATCGGGTATACACAGACGTTCCTTATGTAGGCCCCGTAATGGATTCCGTTTTGTCCGGCAGGTTACACGCGGGAAAAGTGAGAAAGAGAAATGGATATATCGTTTCGCCTGTACTGGTGCAACCCCTTTCTCAGCTCTCTTCCCCCTACTCGCGTACTCGCGTAATGAAGTTTTAAGACAGGGATGGAAGTACGTAACGATTAGCCGCTAGATTTATGCGATCGAACTCCCGTCGACTGCCACTTTTGATAGATAATAATAATGTAATGATAGTTCGTATAGTGTTGTACGAAGCATTTCATTGTAAGAAGCGAAGATCATTGTCTTGCGCAGATGGGGGAAGGAGGTGGGATTTTATTCAGATAGAAATGCGAAAGTCTCGATGGCTCGTATTAAAGTTTTCATAACAGAGTCTGGTCGCAAATGATTTTGTCAAAATCCTACAGGAGAGAAGTTATATATATTTCTTCTCTGCATATATATTGTCTCATTTTAATTACACTGTCTCCAACTGATGATTAATGTAATTTGTAATATTTCCAAGCGGAACAACGAGTCATTATGATATCAAAATGATGTCAATATGACTCCATAATGATCATTAAAAATCATTTTTCAATAATTTCCGATTCATTTTAATGTCATTTTATCGTGACTTGTTGTTTTGCTTCAGTTAGATCTCTTCTTTATTAATGAACTCTATGAATTGGTATACAAACTTATACCTGTTTCACTTCAACTTATCGCACAGTATAGTATACACTAGTTCAGAGAGTTCTCTGATAAAGAACAGGCTTATAATTTCCAGTTCCAATTTACAATCGTATTTGGAGTCCGACAAACCAAATCGACGCGCAGTTTATAGAATTGAAAAATATATTTGCAAATTTACACATAAATATTATCAACATCGAAATCCGCTTTGACTGAAAATAGGAATCTTTCTCTTATTTGCTTTCTATCATCTCATTCTATACTTTAATTAAGCTTATAGAGTGGGACAGTATAAATTAGAGTGAGATAGTAACACACACAGGGACAATATATATATATCTTTCTCTCTCATAAGATTTTGCCAAAATCGCTCATGGTCGGGCTTTGTTATAGGATCTCTAGCTCGTATAAAATTCGCGTCATACCGCTCGTGTAAAATTCCTGTAAAATTTTCGCGTGAAGCTAAGCCTCCAATTTTGTTGATCAACGGCTATATCACCATGTTGATGCAATTTTTTTATTGCGATCACGGGGAAGACGGTGCCAGCTACCAGCTACATAATAATACGTTAACAACCGCATTACGCGGGGCGAAACTCGCGTTATCGATTCCTGCCGTACGTTGAAATTAACGGGCGCCGATTACGATACGACGTCGTGCGAGCTCCCGATAAACTTCCGCGTGACATAACGTATTCCTCGCGAATATATTCCGTAGCAATTAACGCGGCTGTCTCGCATACGAGGCAAACCTACCACCCGATTTCTTGCCCGCGACAAAATTATTCCGCCGAATATATGCATTCCACTGACAAGACCAGATAATGGAAGATCAACGCGCATTGCCGCCAAAATCACACGCGTTCGCTGATGTTCCGTGCGAACTGACGCGGAATGTGGCCATGTTAAGTCGTAGAAATCATCGTGATTTTAGGAGTGATATTTAGGAATCGTACTGATAGAGAGAAAAGTATAAATAGAAAAAGAGAAAGAGGAAATCACAGCGTTTGATTTCGAGATTACGAAATTTAAAATGTCTTATGCAGTATGAATATCAAGACGCGACAAAACAAGTATGGTATTGAAATACTGTTTACACGAAAAGAATAGTTGCTAAAGTATCTAAAAATTTAACTAGGCACAAATCTGAAAACAATTTTGTTGGATTATCAAAATAATTACGTAACGATGTTCAAGCTGGTTGTTAGAATGCCAAAACTTGCAGCGTTACTCGTCACGCTTGAGTGTCGTATATTATTTTGGTAACCCAACAAAATTAGTTTCATCTGTATTCAGCTAAATTTTTAGGTACTTCAGTGAAACCATGTATAGTTCGTTATACAACTTGCAAAACCATGTATATTTCGTACAACTTTAATATTATGCTAACTTGTTACTGTTTCGCGATGCGTTTCGTTCGAGTGAAATAACTATAATTTTTAACTGATATTGTCTTTTTTTACAGTACGCGGGATTAATTAATCACATACACTTTTTCAAATATTCTTTTTTTACCATTACGAGAAACATTCACAAATTTCGATTGTTTGGCAAAAATTAGTGATTATTAGGAAATTATAATTTTTCCTTCTTTCTTTCTCCTTTGCAGCCTTGCTATATATTATATTAAATGATGAATAATAAATTCTCGAGGTACGAGAAATGAAAAGTGTAATTCCACGAAGTACAGCTGCGAGAGGTCTGTTTACAGAGTTGGCGCGTCGAATAATTAACTGCAGTCTAATTACAACGTTCTGTCACAGGCAAAATGCGTATTTGCAAGCAACAGAAATTCTGCCTTCTTAAAGCTTCCCAATTACGAAGCCGTCGTCCTCTTCTTGTCGTAAATGATTATCAGTTACCATTTACTCTCGAGACTGATACGAGAGACCCGTGTGCTTGTATGAGCTTTCATTAATACGCACTCGCGTGGAACCAACAATTGTTCACGTTTGCGTCATTGATCAATTAATAATGCTCGTTATGTAAGCTGGTAGCGATCGGCGTATTTAATAATCACGGCGCTCGTTCACGATGCGGTTCACTAAACGACGAAATATCGTAATAGTATAACGCAAAGAAGGAAGAAGAGTATTGTAAAATGAGCTCAGATCGCACATACAGGTGTAATTTTGCGTCATACTATACATATTAGATCGCATCGCATTTAAGAGGAAATACGTAGCGTTTTAAAGAAGATTATTCTTCTTTTAAATTGATTTCTCGTAGAATTCAAATAAATTCGCAATTTCACATACATAATCTTTTTTTTTTTATGTAGAGTTACATATAAAACTTAAACATTCCGGTCCAAAATTATCCCCGCCAGAGTGCGATCCAACCTCATGTCGGTAGCGTAAGAAGATAGGTAGATATTTCGTTTACTATTTATTAATATTCCTCTACCGTCACTCGCATATCATTGTTACGATAACGATCGTATATTAATATAGATGTATAAAATTTATGTACTAAATATACGTGTATACATATATATATGTACGTATGTATATTACAAAAAAATCGCCATATAATCTGCGCGAACCGTCGCGATTCGGCATGGCCGCAGGTACGTTGTTTGTTATTGTTATTACGTAACAAATGTATACCGTTATACGATTTTATTGATGTTGCTTATTAAAACAATCGCGCGCATGCCGTGTCGCGTCGGTTCGTGCGAACTCACTTATTTTATATTATCTATTCTTAAATGGTATTATTGACGATGGCAGACTTATTTCGTTGCTGATCTATATATACTTCGCTATGCGGAAATAAATCTACTGCTGCGATGTCACTGACCGAGGCACGAATTCTGAAATGTCTTAACAAAGGACGCACTGATTATAAGGAAAATTGAATTCCAATGAAATGACCCAGACAATATACATGTTCAAAATGAGACAAAAGATATCTTGAAGACATCTTAGTCCAGGTCCACAATATTGTTTTAAGAGACTGTAAGTCGTAAAGCCGCAAAAAATGACCAATCACAATTATATGAGAATATGAGAAAAATAATTGACTGTGATCAATTTCTTACAGGTTTACAGGTTTTTAAAGGTTGTGGACTTAGACTTAAGTATGTTCTGATTTTGGACTTTTTGTTGTTTGAGGAGTTTTACATATAATGGATGAACAAAAGATGTCATAAGCACAAATAATGCATAGTTTTTGATGGTGTGATAAAGGTGCTCAAAGATGCAACCCAAATACACATGTCCAAAATGGAGACATAAGATATCTAAAAGACATCTTAGACATCTTTAAAATATCTTATGATGTGATGTTTTAAAGATGTCTTATGTCCCAATTTTAGATATAGTGCTGTCTGGAAAGTTTTACATTTTTGCATGCACCGTAGCTCAAAAACTATTTATTATCGAGCCTTGACATATTTCTTGTTCACCACATTATAAGCTATAATATATGTGAAAATTAATTAATTTCACGGCAGAGCCCAATTTTCCATATAATTAATGCTCCCTTCGAAAATGATGACAATTCCGCGAACGTATGCTAATTATATTAATAGATTTCGTACATCCTTCATTTATCAAAATCGTGCAAAGAAGGTATAAAAAAAAATGGATACTTCGAAAAAAAATATACGCCACCGCTTACGAAACAAAAGTACCAGTATCGCCAGTTACAAAGTACCGTATTGCATCATTTTCTTTTAGGCTATGCTTTCCAGAGTTAATTACAGCAATCGATCTTCATACTAGTTGTGGGTACGCGCAAGAGGCTCGCAGGTGCCGATTTACACGACAGCCTTTCCTCGGGGAGACTGGCGGAGTTAACTTACGTTCGCCTATTACATGTCGTTCACGAGCCCTTACGTGCAGCATTCATGCCGAGGCGGCAATATTCTAGTCTCGACGCGGCCCGCGCCGTAATGAGTCGGTAGCGAAACTACGTGATCGGTCCTCGTGGCGCGTTGCCGATATTGCCGCTGCTGCAGCTGCTGCTCCCATTCCTGCCGGAGGGGGTGGTATTGTTGTCGGCCTGGATGTCGATCTGAGAACACACGTTTCTCTATTATCGGGTCTCGTCGACGTGTGCAATATACGCGCGTAACCAGAAATATTATTTTCAAGCCGAAGAAATGGCCTCTTTTATCTTCACGATAAATATTTTTAACGTTTCTTTATCTTTAGAAAATGGGGGGTGGGGGGGGGTCTATTTTTCAAATCTTACCGACAGCTTTTCCTTAAGTAAGATTTCTTGTAATTCATTATTTCATTGTACTTTCTTATCTCGAAATATGACACTGTCAGCGTTACCGTAATAACTTCTCCATTCTGTAAAAGTTAGATATTGTCTAATGTATCGGAAGAATACGAGGTAAAGAAAACTGGCAAAGCACTTTAATTTCTTCTAGATAAAATTCCGAGCAAATTTAACATTTAACATTTTACGTTCCTAATCCGTACTTAAATAACTCTATGAATATAATTTGGTCGCTTTTACAGCTTAAAATGTTACACTACGGGAACAATTGTACTAAATATCAATCCAATTCGATTACTTACAATTTCCATATAAAAATGAATATATTTTAAAAGAGCTTCCTTTCAATCGAAACGCCAGACATTGTTTAAGAACAATAATAATGGTATCAAAAGTAAATGTATGTATTGTTACTAATAAAAAAAAGTAATTGAAAAAGCATTGTAAAAAGAAAACCGTATGTCGTATTAAAAGGACATTTAAAGGTTAATTATATAACTTTCGCGAAATGGGACAAGACTTCCATGTAATAAAGATCTTTTAGGTCATCGTAATCATGAATTTTCAAGATGCGAAAGCTTCGATTACAATAGCTGTAATTAATTATACTGAATTAACTGACGTCATCTTTTAAAAGGTAAAAAGGATTTCAGATAAGTCGATGTCATAAGCTAAGCTGTCGAAATGCAGATGCAATGGAGTCGTTACGAAAAAGCGAATGGAAAAGTGGAGAGAGGACGAAGGAGAGTAAAAGTGGCAGACAAAAACTTTCCAAGTACCGGGTATACAGTCGTTAATCATATGAAGTCAATTTACGTCAGATTACCAAGATTGATTAGATACACTGAAAGCCTGATGCATCAAAGGGTTCGGAAGGGGATTAAAGTATATTACGTCAATGTTCCATGTTACTTCGGCGCTTTTGACAACGTTGTAACGGTGGCCAATATCAGATTCTATGAATAAAACAGGTGTAGAGCTTCGTGTTGGCGCGCAACAACTTTCTCCAAATAGGGATTCGATAAACAAATTTAGATGGAATTATAGAAATTGTGATAAATTAACCTACTTCTAATTCCACTTTCTCATTATTATTACCGTTATTATTGTTATTGTAATTACGAAAGCAGCAGAAGATATACAGAAGTCAAAGACAAATCCCGCTTCATCTTTGGTAAATGGTCGTCGTCAGCTTGGAAACCGCTTTCAGCCCGCACATTGTCATTGTGTCCCGTTTTTCTCTTTACGTCTTATTAGCAAGCAGTGGCGCTAACACGCCTAAGAGATTGCGCCGCAAACCATGGCGTATGTAAATCATGCTGGCAACAACAGGCAGGGAGAGAGAGAGAGAGAGAGAGAGAGAGAGAGAGAAGACGTCTGTTCGAGCTGTTCATTAACTACTTCGTAGTGCGCCAACAGCACTTAGCCGTCGGTCTATTGTTACGATGCGGATGTTAACCCTCGTTGTAAGTTCCACCAGTGAATGACCACCGAATGTAGCATATATTTATTAGTGCTGTAGTTGCGTAACAGTGTTACGTGAAGTGATATATTATTATATTGTTCTTTTTAAAAGGAAATAAAAATGTGTAAGAATGTCAATTGTTGCTATCACGAAATTATAAATCATATTTAGTAAGCCAAAATAAAAATTGTTGTGATCAAGAACGTATTAATTCTGTGTCGGGTTATATAATTTTATTATGTTATTCTTTTTAAAAGAAAAGATCAGTTTACTATCACAAAATTATAAATTATAATAATAAATACGATATATAATTAATGCTGCATTTACATAATAGTGTACAGTAACATATTATTATATTATTCCTTTTAAAAGAAAATAAAAATATATGAGAATATCAGTTGTTGTCACGAAATTACAAATTGTATTTAGTGAGTCAAAATAAAAATTGTGATCGCGAATGTATTAATTTTTTGTCGATTTTCAATTTTATTATTCGTCAATTTATTATATTATCCTTTATAAAAGAAAATTAAAAATGTAGCATATGAAGTTAACCATCATGTTATCCGAAATTGTAAATCGTATTTATATTATATGTAAATACGATATCTAGTAAAAATTCTTATTTAGCAAAAATATCATAAATCAATTGTCGTGCATTAATTCTTTGCCAGTTTTTTTTTTTTTTTAGCATGGAGTCGTGGCCGCGAAATCGTGCTATTTTGAATCGTATTTAACGTTTGTTATTACAGTATACATGCAATTTGGCGATAATAATAACGCCAGCAGAAATATAAACGTCGATCGCGATTTTATCTGTTTGCCAATTATTTCGCGCAGCGCTTTGTTTTAACTCCCACCGTTTCGATTTAAATGAGTTTACATTTGAAAATTCGTTATGCCTGGCTTAGCGTGCAACGAACCATAACTGCAAATCGTTTTGTAACAAAGACTAATTATATTAAAACATGATGTAAATATTAACGTTGGTATCAACAAGATATAATATGTATTTTCATGCAACACTTTCCATACTGTACGACAGTTTGCACAACAACTCGGGATTTCTTTCGATTCTATCCAGCACGGTTTGCAACTCCTGTATCTCCTCGGGTGACAGCGGTGTTCTCTGCTCCGACAGGATGGATATGGCGTCGGAGAGGCTCAGGGACGCCAGAGCGACGCCGTCTTCATCGCCGTGATTCCGGAGGCCCTGTTTCAACAACTTAATATATCTCTTCAGAGCGGAATTCATCGCGAGTCCTATTTTCGAATCGTGTCGCGGAAGTTGCAATTCCTCATCGGCGCCGCGTCCCGTGATATCATCCCGCGTCCGCGTCTCTCTCGCCTCCACGAAAGATGACGCCTCCGCGAACGGAGATTCATCGTATCTCATTTCGTCGACCGTGCCGTTTGATCGAGTATTCAATTTCATGCCCTTTAATCCGCTTTTCGTCTCGGAATTTGCATCCCGCAGTGCCGGATGCGATGCCGCGACGGCGGATTCGTGCAGGAGGTTCTCGGAAAGATTGTTCACGCTGGCGAGTCTCGTTCGCAGATTTCGTATAATTTTCGATACTCTCGGTCCTGCGATGTCGTTGGCGTTGTTAGATTTTACGTCGTTTTCCGTCTTCGCGCTTCTCCGAGCTATTCCCGTATTCTCCCGCGAATCGATCCGGGACGTAAGCCCCGCGAATTTCTCGCTGTCGGGGATCGCGGATTTATCGGTATCGTCGGCCGGGTTTAACACTTCGCCGGATAATTCAATCTGCGGGCTTAGCGACACGCCTTTCGAGGGATTCTCCGTGCTTCTTAACCGTCGCCTTCCTCCATCGTGATTTAATTTCGACCGGTTCTCCCGTCTATCTACCACGGATGGCGACTCGGGGTCGAGTCTTAGCGCATTATTCCCGGATACTGGCCTTTCTCTCGCAGCGTCGGTGGTGCCGGATCGGCTCGTTATTAATTCTGGCTCCTTTGTCCCCCAAGTTTCGCTTTCAGTTACAGGTGCATTAGCGAAGAAAGCGGTCGGAGACGAGCGCTTCCTCGGGCGACCCAGCGTCCGTGCTACAGACGACAAAAACGACAAAGCGGCATTGTCAACCATTGTCGAGATCGCCGTTCTGCTGGTGGACATTTTTTCCCCGGGGGGCGAATCGGTAATCTTCAAAGTTCGTTCCTCTTCATTATCTTTCACCATGACGCTTCCGACGACATCCTTTGATTTACTTCGCTGCTGCCCACGCGGCCGTGTCGTGAAATCCTCTCCGCGTTGTTGTTCTTTTCCCCTCGCCGCTTTTCTAGACAACGCCGGATTACGGCTCATCGAGCCATTCCTTGCCGAGGATTCCTTCGAACGAAACTGTCCCCGAGACGAAACTGTCAATTTCTGCTTCGGCAGACCACTTCCGCGCGCCGACGAGGGTTGCGGTCTCGCAAACCTCGCGGCGGAAATCTCCGTAATATTTCCTCCGTATTTCCTGTTGAAGGAGGTCCTTCCGTTCCCCGACATCCAAGGGGGACGCGACGACGCGCGGTTCCTAGAACTGATCGATGATTCGCGCGAACGGCACAACATTTCGTCCTCCCGACGTTTGCTGGATTCGCTGCGGATGCTGGCAATCTCGCTGGAGCTCACCGAAATAAAATTTGACCTCCCACTCGCCTCCTTTTCCACACGACGTTTCCCCGACAATGGGAACACAGCGAGTGGGTAATCTTCCAATTTTTTCTTGGATTCGCGCGAACGACCCGCGCTCGTCCTCGGTCTCGGTGATCCCGTAGCTTCCCGTCTTTCCAGCGATGTAGCAGCGCGTGATAACGTGAAGATCTTGCAAGTATTTCTAGCACTCGCTGGTCGATCGTTTCTCGTCGAAGATTCCTTTCTCCTTCCAGGACCGGCGAATTGCGGACAGTCATCTTTCGCGTCATGTCCAAGTGTCGCTTTATCGGCACATTTACGAGATCGCGTCGGAATCAACCTTCTCAAAATCGGCACTTCCGATTTTGAATCCTGATTGCTCGTCGCGATCTCAGGAACGTCATTCAGTGGCGCTCGAATGCACGGATTCCCATTATCGTCCAAGCTGGGTAATTTTCGAGGATTGCCGTCGATGTTTTCCGAAAGATGATTTCTGCTGTTTTCGCGATCGATGCCATTGTCGGAAATCGTTGCCGTTTCCTTCTCGCTAGTCCGCGGTCTTCTTGTACCTTTCGACAAGAAATGGTCCAGCGGATGAAGACGTTCGACATTTTTCCGACTCGTTGCATCGCCGATGTCGTAATACTCCTCCACAAAGTCGAAAAGACTATGGTTGTATCGGTCGTTCAATCGTACGTCAATCACCGAGTCGGCCGAATTCAGATGCAGCGAATTCAAGACGACGTCGCCCGGCGGCTGAAAATCGTCGTACTGCTTCCTCAGGGTTGCTTCGATCAATTTGTAACGATACGCTTTGTAATCGAGGTTCGATATGTCGATTATCGGATGTCGTGAGTCCACGAAGAACGAAGGACGATCCGAGGATGGACGTATCCGTATTTTTGATCCGCGATCTCCGATCTTCCGGTCGACATGGATCTCACGTCGACTGGAACTCTTTGAGATATCGCTGTTGCTTTGCAGAGTCGGCGTGGAATTGATCCTGCGAGCGGATTCCGGATGCAGACTGGAACTCGATGTGGAGTCGGCCAATTTGATTGGAGCCGGATAATGTATCAATAACGATCGATTGGCACGATCGTAGCGACGACGATGCCTGGTCTTCGTGAAGGCTCTCAACGGCTTGTCCTACACGTAACGTAATATTCAATTTCACCGAGAAAATGTAAGAAGCCACCATAGCAATCTGTTATACTACAATACGTTAAATTTCCCCTTTAAAAGGAGAGAGGAAATTTTTCGACAAAACTACTTTAATCTCGTTCCGAATCTTTTTCGCAATTATATACGCTTCTATAAGGGTGGGGAGGGGGGTCCTTCTCTCTTTATGGTGGGAAAAATATTCTCACTTCTATTCTGACTTCATAATGCAGTGTTCAGTTGTAGTTGTACATTATCGCCTTCAATGGATTCGATATAACGGTATCGCGGTGGGCGCGCTTTGCATTGTGTTATAAACGCGAATGTTATATCACGGTTACACCGAAAGAAATTGGAAAATTTACAGTCCAGCGCGGTGCTTCCGCTCGAACACCGCGGAAGCGTTATCGATGCGCACCCGCGTTTTAAAGCCGCGGTTCCCGAACGCGAGTTTTCGAGATAGCGCCGTCGACGGCGCCGTTACGTCATATATGAATAAAAGCCGAAGCGCGCCGTCCCTTGGCTCTTGTTTATCGAAGGAAATGCGCCGGACGAATAAAATGAAAAAAAAAAAATAAATAAATAAATAAAATAAAATAAAATAAAGAAAAGAAAGGAATAAAAACGTTACATCGTTCGTTCCTATTTCAAGCCGCGCAAATCCCGATAAGAGGCACTCGCGTAACGTTTTCACGCCCGACTATCCTATATCGAGGTAAGGGGTGAGACAATTTATCGGGGCACGTACAAGGAGGAGGTAAACGCGCACGATCAACGGCGCCGCTAACAAGATCGTCAGGGCTAAAGCGAATGCGCTCTCAGCCAGGAAGGGTGGTGTCGATCGTAAGGTTAAGACGAGTTTTCCCGGCACCAACACGTCGAACATCCCGACCGCTTGTTTCCCCGACCCCCGTCGTAATTGCAAATCGCCCCTCGTCGTCTTTCACACGTTTCACTTTAGACCGCCGATCGTAGGGCTGTGGATTCTCTCGACCGGTCGATGCCGCCTTCGAGAAGTTGACTGCCATCAACGATGTCTTCTATAATGGAGTACTATCGTCGATAGTCGATATCTCCGGTCTCGAAAAGCTTCGTTCTCTTCTTCTTCTTTTTTTTTTTCCTTTTTTTCCCCTCTCGATTTCTTTCTCCCTCTCGCAGCCTCATCTGCCTCATTCGGGTCGGCTTCATTTCAAATTAGCTCAATTATTGATTGCGGTATATGCCACGGTTTACGCTTCGTTCACATTTTATTGTTTATATGCATCGTTTCATATGTTGCTTTATTTATGTGCAAATAATGATGTTTATTTTAAATCCATCGCACGTATCCGTAGCGCGTGTATTTTTTTCTAAAATAAAATATCTATTTCTTGTTCATTTAGTCAATACTAAAAATGTCAAATTTTAAGATAGATTTCCATTTATATCTAATTTTATGTGTCATGCATTTTCGTACATATGTACATTGGTTTATTTTTACACGAAATTATAAACGGAACAGAAATTCTACAGCTGAAATTCTCTGACGAGAATTATGGTAAATTGGATTTTCGAGACATCATTTTAGTATCAGGATATTTAAATTATTTAGAAAGTTAATATTTGATTGTATCAATAATTAATCTCGATGAAACATGCATTTCTGGGTCATAACACGTACAAACACTTACAATTGTCGATATTGTACGACCTGGCATTGTCCGGACGATTCGGAGTCTGCCGGGTAGGCGGAAGTTCGCGATAAGGGGCTTCAGTGTCCGGGTAACCGTTCTGTCGATGCTCCGGATGTCGCTGATAAGCTCCCGAGAAGATTCTGGTGTATCTTAAGTAACAACCGCTCGGTATTTGCCACTGCAAGTCGAGTTAAGATACTTCTTGGAATCTCATTGACCTCGCGTGTAATCGCGTGAGCACTCTTGTGTCTACTTACCTCGTATGAGGAGCTGGGTACGGGCTGGGGCGATCTGCCAGGGCACATCAGCATCCTTCTTCTGTAGAATCTCGGCTAAACGAGGAGATAAGTGCACTATGAGACTTCCTACCTTCCCGCATGAATTTCTCTCTCGCGCTTTAATCTACGGCCATATCCTCGAAGAAGGGTCCTTTCTACGAGACGCGCGCGTGGTAGAACCACTTCTATTGAAACGACTATAAAGGATACCGGTGCTTCGATATTTTTGTCGGGTCGAAAAGCCATTACAACTAAAACCGTTTACTAAAATTGAAGCAGTAAGATCGTCTCGCGTATAGACTTATGTAATCCAAAAAAGGTAGATCGGGTAATGTCCGTTTCTATCATTGTATTGTAGATTAATTTAATCTCGGTTTAACTTTTATCTTTCTTTTCTAGTTTTAAGAATTAGAAAAAGATAAAGAGTAAATTAGATTGTGATTAAAGTTAACTCTTTATAGATACACTCGGTCCTTTTTTCAGGCCAAGGATATCGAAATTTCAATCTTAAATATTTTGACACCAAATTCACTTTTTAAAATAAAGATTTCAATATTTAAGTTAAACCGATTAAAAAACTATTTAGCAATGTAGCAAAAATGTTGAAAGGTAATCCTGAATTTTTCTAGAATTTTTACAAATTTAGAGTACAGTAAAAAATTTAGGCTGGAGAAAAAAGACCCAGAGTGCCTAAAATAATAAGTAGAAATATGTGTTCTTACGAGGGATTAACCTACATTGATAGAAATTGGCCTAAATTGGTTAAAAAATAGTCTATCAGAATTAATGTGTGAAATATCTGCAAAGATAATTTATTCATACTCACTTCGGAATCGAGAATATCCGTGGATTCTGCAAATATACGAAAAACAACAAATGTTGGTTCAATTGTGTTCTCCATCGATAATTACATTTATATATTTATGATAGAGAAAAATGTGACGCGACAATCCACCCTGAAGGGAATTAGCGATGTCGCGTCGCGACGCAGACAGCGTCGCGACGCCATTCGCGTCTACACATCGCGAAGCCCTTCTCGGGCTACTCCCGCGGGGCACAATGGCATAAATTTACCTCTCACGTGTATCGAGAAATGGCATTCGGCTCGATTTCCGGCTGCATCCGAGGCGATGTAGCGCACATCGTGAATGCCGGGATACATCACATGTCCAGGTCCCTATGCGAGACATACGATAATTAACTTTTCGCGCAATTGCATGGAAATTTCCTCTGAGGAAAATATCCGCTTTCTATGTGCAAAACGGTGTGCCGGCGACTAATCTTGTTCGTACGCTTCGTATTCGTCCAAAATCGGATACGATGTGACGCGATCGATCACTTTCCTTTTGTTTTCATCCTTCTTCAAATAACCCGATTAAAGGGATTGGTACAGCGTACTCTCCCTTCGCACGATTTCTTGTTTCAATTTGCCTAATCAAATTAACCGTCAGGTTACATAATGTATCCAAGGCCATTTATAACCAATGCTATCGAGAGTGCAAGCCACCAATTATCCACGGACCGGTTAACATGAGGATAGGATAATCTCTGTTATTACGTTAATAAAGTACACATACGCTTTCCGCGCCGAGACGCCAAAAGGATACAATAAAAACAGGACGGAAGCGTCGACCGACAATGATTAATCATCCAGCTGGTTTTTCCTACGGTACCGTTCGCGAGGAAAATCGTAGATACTATCCTCCGTCGCATTGCAGCAGTTTCTTCGTTGGGTCTCATTTTCTCGAAACACGAAACGGATAATTAATGGACGATATCCTCGCTCGATTAATATGCCCGATTGTCAACGGCAAAAGGGGGTTAATTAACTTCAAGGTGAGCCAACAGAAGACTGAGAAGTCTCGACCGGTCGATATCGGAGACATAAATTTGCAGAGTTAAGGAAACACTGAGAAAATTTCATAGATACAAGGAAAGATCGTACATGAAACGCTGTATCCGACAGCGAATGCTGATATCGATTGCTTCTTGACGAGTACGTACCCTCGTTTTATAAACGTGTCCCACGCCAACGTTATCGGTGAAGGTCGGTTCTTGCCAGAATATCAGACGATTTCGTTCCCCCGGACTCAGTCTGACCTCGAAAGACACGGGACACATAGTAACCTTGGGGTTTTCGGTATCTGAAAATATATCCTAAGAATTACCGAATTCTCTCGTAAAATCGCTCTTGTGTAAAACTCATTTAAAATCTCGTGCTTTTTGCCGCAATCTATTATTATTAAGAATATTTTTATTTTTCTCTTTCTCTTTAGATTTTAACATGTCTGTTAATCCTCTGTGGATTTTTTGGCACAAACGAAATCTTTCTCTTAAATTTCTCCCAAATAAAGGAGAGCGGAGAGTCTGCCGTATCCTAAAATATTTTGTTAGTAGTGAGGTCTTATAAGTCTGAATTGTTTCACATTTTTTAAAAACCTAGAACAGTAAAAACAAACTTGGACAGGACAATAAAGGTTCAGATTATAGATGGAGGGAGTAAAAATATGATTTTCAGAGGATTAAGATTCTTCTGTGAATAACAGGTAACTAGAACATTTAAATTTGTATCACATGGAAAGGACAGTTTTGCTGAAATATTTAAAAGTTAGTTTGATACAGATTTGAAAATAACTTTGTTGAACCAGCAAAATACATAGTTACGTGCAACGTAAAAAATTTGAGCGTTCCACATAATTATTCTGATGCAAACGAAATTATTTCTAGATCCGCCTAGCTAAATTTTTTGGCATATACTTCAGAAAAACCATTCTTATCGTACATCTTGGTTACGAGATTGTAAACCCATTTGTTATCATCCTACGACGTGTATTAAATATATTCAAGATTTCACGTTCATCCGGTACATTCTCGTAACAAGAGCCTCTTTTCAATGGAACTCCCAACAATCTTGAATAGTCTCACATAGAAATGTAGAGCGAATAGAAATCGAGATAAAGCGGAATATAATAGACGAATAGAAACTTGGCGAGGCTAAGCGGTTTTTGAGACTGCAAAGATCGACGAAGGAGCGAAGGAGCACCAACGCGATTCTCGCGAGTACGTCCGATCGACGCGAGCTTATTCGGCGTAATCGCGTATCGACCACGATGCACTGGCACTCCTTCCAGCCGTTGCGTTGCGGAGAGAACTTGCTTAAAGCGAGTTTCACGAACTTTCAGAATGAGTAATTAAGCGGGACGGGACGCGGAGTGCACTTCGCCGCGGAAACTAAAGTTTACCCGCGTCGCGTCGGGACGATTCGAGTGTCGAGCCGATTCCCATCCCGATCGATTGTCCCCTGTGCGAAAAGTTTCCTCGGGAAAAGTAGACAAATCGAAAATAAAAGGGAACAGAGTGGAAGGTGGAAACTTGACGGGATTTTGATCCAAGATTGATAATCTATGAAATCAGAAATTCCGCTTCGGAGCTGTCAAGTTTTCTGCTCCCATTTTATTCTTATCCGCTCAATTGAACTCCCAGGAGGGCATAGTTGGGAGTTGAGAGGAGAAAGGTGTCACTCTTCGCATTAAAATAAAATGTCAAATTAAATCCTTTCTCATTATATCTTTCGTTGCCATTGAATTTCAACTATAGATTTTATTAGCGTTCATCGGTACGCTTGTTAATAATTCTGATCCTTATTATAATGTAATAACGTCCTTATCAAAATTTAATACTAGAAGGTAGTGATTAATTACTTACTTTGAGTATTAAAAGCACTGCTGTTCAATGCTTTTAATATTCAAAATAAGTAATTATATTCAAAGTAATTATAATTAATCATCATCTTTCAGTATTAAATTGGCCAGTATTAAGCTGAATTTCTATAAGGGGGCGGAATGGATAGTTAGCATAAGAAAAATATGGATATAATTTATTATTATTTGCTTCAATGATACGTTTACTTATACTGTTTATAATAGCGGTTCTTATCACCGCGACGATACTTAGTGCAAGAAAAAGGAGCTCGCAGGGAGGAGATCCATTTTCCTTTCCACTTCCCAAAGCGAATTCTTTTTGTTCCTGATTTCTCTCTTATGCGCTGGACTTACCGCGAACTCTTATCACGATCCTACAGGTGCTGGTGTAATTAGAGACCGGCGACCATGCCGTGAAGGTAACGACCGTCGTGCCCGCCGGCAGATCCGCTTGCAATTGCTTTGCCCATGGAGGTGAAGCGTGTACGTATCTGAAAAACATAAAAGGGAAAAAAGAAGAATACAAAGACCAGCGAGATAGACATGCAACCGAGTTACTCGATGTTTTATTCAAACTGTAAACTATTTCGTTTACATTAACAAATATATAATAATAGATTAATAAATAGAGAAACTTTGGATATTTTTTTATTTTACTATAGAAATTTCTCGAAATCGAGTATTAACTAAAAGATCTAAATTTGACACAAATAAATATTTGCCAATTAATATCGCTCTGCGACTAATTGGCAGATCCATTTTCATTCTACGAATGGATTTCTGTCCAGAACCGAAATAGAAATAATTCGCGTCACTCGGTCTAACAAATCTAAAATAGAATTGAGTAACAATATTTTTGAGTAAGGTAAATCTACCATAAATAAAGCTTCACATGTTTGATCAGAGCGGATTTTAATGCCTAATAATATTATAGTTTTACGTGAATCCTTATACTTTCCAACTCATTTAAACTGCGCGTCGATTATTTACAACCTTGAAATATAGTCTTAAATTGAAGCTGGAGTACGTGTTACAAATTAAATTGACAAACAATTTATTAATACTGATACTAATGAGCATCTTAAAACATTGTAAAAAATTTATTGTGGAAAATATTACCAAAACAAATCTATATATTTACACATTTTTTATGGAAAATAGATTCGAGTAAGATTATACATTAAATTAATAAGTAATTTAATAACTGCTAATAAGCACCTTAAAACACTTTAAAGGATTTATTGCGGAAAATATCATCAAGATAAGTCTATATATTTACTGTTTTGGAAAATAAATTCAAGAATACTATAAATTAAATTGATAAGCAATTTAATAATACTGATCGATGCTAATGATCGATGCATTTTAAAACACTGTAAAGAATTTATTGCGAAAAATATTATTAAGATAAATGTATAATATGTATTTTACATATTTTGAAAAAAAAATTCGGGTCGGATCAATTTTGGTAGTGAAATTGAAGATCTCTGCTCTATAATGCGCTTCTTACCTCCACCAATCCATGTTGGACTTTGGTTGCGGGAAAGTTACACGTATCGTGTTTTGCCTAGCCGGTAATTCGACGTCCATGTCCTGAGGGCAGCTCACGAACGGTTGTGGCGTGTCTACAGAGATAAAGTCGATAGTTAAACTCTTGATACCGATCGCCCAATTTCCCATACTATAACACGATAAGAAACTTCGATGGTGAGCAATTCCCATATCATTGGCCGATAGGGTTCAAGAAAGTTATTTTACTCCAGAAAGTATCACGTCGTGCGTGAAAAGGTTTATCAGGCTTTTATCGTTTTGCACGAGATGTAATAACAATGCAACCGTTAGACGTACAGAGATTTCGTAAAAACATTAGTTTTCAATGATACACAATCGATTTTCTTTTTATAACTGAAAAATCAATAATTTATTTAATCTATCGTTAAATTGAACGCGAGGATTCTCGGTTATCCTTAGTATATCCCCGTTCTATAGAACCTAAAGCCGTCCTTTATTTATAAAGCAACCATAAACGCGCGTAATATCGTTTGATGCGAGATAGGAACCACTTAAAGAGCGCCGCTCCAGAAAAGCATCTCTTTCAAAATGGGAGCCGATTTGAATATCTTTTGCCAAGAATGGATTTCCGAGCGATAGCGGCTGTAAACTAGCAAAAACCGAAGCGGCATGAAACGGACATAGAATCAAAATCTCCTTTCCATTAAACGAAACAATTAACGTCACGGAGGAAAGAACCGCGAAAATGTGCGCGGGAATGAAAAAGCTGGCAAAATGGATAAAACGAACGAGAGGAGAGAAGCCGGAACGTAAAAACCCGTCGGTCCGAGTAAGCTCGTTAAGAGGCGGCGTTAACGTATGATCTCGTTAGCAAGCAGCCTCTACACAGGAACTTTGTATTATTAAAAGCTGCTCCGAGCGGCATGACTAATCTAGCGCGTCCAAGAATTTTCGTCGTTAAGTTATTTGCTCGGTTCAGGCAATATTTTACGTTCGATCGCGCATGACGATCCGAACGTTCCCTTTATGTAAATTGAAAAGAATAACGTCTTGAAAATCGAAGGGAAATTTAATGAGAGCTCCAGACATCCCCTGCTTGGCGTAAGTCATAGACGTAATAAGCATAGACTGTGCATTCCCTGATCTTTATACTTCATTAAAAAGAAAACGCAATATTGAACCGCATCGGCATCTCTCTTTAACTCTCTTGCTCTGAGAGAAAGAGCAGTATCTGCGGTACAAACCAAGTTACCGTATTTTGTTCCTGAATTTATAGTGACAATTTCGTAGGAATGCACAATTTATATTACTTATTATTTCTGTTACAATAGGGTCTATTTTTAATATACTGGAACGCGCCTTTCCTGTATTAAACTATTGCAGAAAATTACAGACCGAGGAAAGGAAAACAAACAAATACTTTTTCTAATCCTTTCCTACTTACAATAGTAAAACCACATCAGCCAATCGCTGATAAAGAAAACAGTACAATTTTTGCATCAGAGTATCATTATTTAGACATTGGGAGAATTAAACTGTAAAAAACTGTGGCCCTATAGAGAAAAAGAAAGCAAACAAAGATTCATCTGATTTCTTTTCTGCTTAGAATAAAATGGCTAACTACGTTAGCCAATCAACGAATCGCTGACAAAGAAAACAGTACAATCTTTATATTAGAGTGTCATTATTTAGAAATTGAGAACTAAACTGTAGAAAACTGCGACTCGACAGAAAAAAGGAAGGCAAACAAAGATTTATCTTTCTGACTGTTTCCTACTTGTGGTGGGTAAAACTACATTAGCCAATCAGCGAATCGCTGACAAAGAAAACAGTACAATTTTTGCATTAGCATGTCATTATCCAGAAATTGGAACACCCCCACTCCTCAATGGCTCGTATTACAGAGCTCACTGACCTATTACGTCTATAGAGGTACTCGCTTAAACGCCCCTTTAAAAGAGATATGCAGGTTCTTCACACAAAAAAAAAATGCTGCAGGCGTGTCTGAAAAACGTGAAACGGCAAGAATAAATTTTAAATGAAAATAACGATGTTGAAAAAAATGTTTCGTCGAAAATAATTACACGACCATGAAGTAAGCGTACAGCAGTTCGTACTATGCGTAAAGCGACGCTCGATGCAACAGTCAGCTCGTTAAAAATTTTATCGGATAAACATCTTGATTAATTTCCCGGCAAAGTTACGGGACGTGAAGGACATGATGCCTGCAGCGTTTTTCTTGGCAACCGTGGGACTGTGGAATCGAGTTATACTTGGATTGTAAAGAGGGTCTGTTGCGACTTCGCGCAGACATATAGGTTCTTTCCCGTTCCAGTGGCCATCGCTGACGCAGTGTCTCGTATGCGCCCCTTCTAACCGGAAGCCTCTGCGACATCGGACATGACACTTGGCGCCCTGGGGGTAGACGGATGCGCCGGAAGGATGTCCTGGACATCTGATCTACTCGATTAAACCCAGAAACAGAATAAATAACATAGTCAAGAGAATATAATTTATATATTATATTTGTGTCATATTTGTGTATAACAATTAAAAATGCATATACATATATAAATTTAAGGGTCTAATGAAATTAAATTTCACAAAAATTAAAGTACATTTAACTCCGCCAGTTGTCATTTTTGATATAATAATCTTTATAAATAAATTCAAACGTTTCGATATTTAATACGGTCTTCTTCGTGAATATAAATCAATTGTATGTATCATTTATATTAATTGAAGAAGACCGCATTAAAGAAATGTTGAATTTATTTATTGATTTTATTTATAAAAATTTATTATATTATAAATGACAATTAGCAGGCTCTCGAATAATTCGTGTACTTCAATTTTTTGTATGTGCCACTAATTATAATTATATTATTATAAACACATTATTTTTCAACTTCCGGCTATCTCGTTTTCGTTTCATCTTGATCTCATTTAAAAAACTAGCAGTTCAGTAATAAAAAGTAATTTTATTAATTTGCCATTTTAATTTCTGCCGGTTGTTTCAAACAAATCTAAATTCTCCATTTTTTTTCAGCTATTCTTGCAGCTCCGAATTTTCCAGAATTTTTTTTAAACATTTTAACACGGCACATAAAATGCAAAGTGGTATATGTTGAAAATGTCGGTGGTGTGTGTAGTACATCATCTCTTTGAAAGATACTTTAGAATATATATTTCGGTAGTATATATCGACTCGATCTATCTAATATGACTTGCAATATCGCGACAGTTACCTCTCCGTGTATAGGTGGCTCCATGGCACGGCATTCCGACGTTGGCGAGACACAAGTTCTCTCGTCGGGCGCCAACACCAAATCTTCACTGCAGACGCAATAGTAACTTCCGGCGGTGTTGATGCACTCGCCAGTGCAACCGCCGTTCCCGTTTAGACACTCGTTCACGTCTTGACAGTGACTCCTGCTCATCCCATGCATAAAGAGTAGGAATCGTGTGATATCAGTTCTTACTCTACCAGCTGCTGTGAATATCGCTTAGATCTTACCTCAAAATTAACGTATATCCGGCGCGACAGGCACAAACAAATGATCCTACGGTATTGATGCACTCTTGATCGCATCTGTCGCGACGCCATTCGCATTCATCAATATCTGCGGCCGTGGAATGAATTTTTGAGATTAATATTATAAAAGCGTCTACAAAATATTGTATATTTACATAATCAAGTAAATATACAATGTAACATGATTAATGCGCAATAATGATAAATTTGCATGATAAAATATATAGGCTTCAAAGCCCATATAGCTTCAACTTTTAATAAATATGTATATATAGAGTGTCTCGAAATTGGCGAATCAAAATATATGACCATAATACGAAAATGTTTTAAAAAAAGTTATATGTTAATTTGTATTTTAAAAAGTAATTTTTCAGATATAAGGGTTTAAATATAGCCAATTATAGATTATGTTTAGATGGCCACCTGTCCATGAGTTACGTGCAGCATATGTTAGTGAGAAAAAATTGAAATAGTTCTGTGTTATTTTACTGTAACTGTTTCTGAGATGATGGTCTTTCTGTCTAGACTTTCTATCTAGACTTGTGCGCAACTTTTTGTTAAAAAGTATACATGTATATAACAATAAAAGTCTGTATAAAACATACTCTTTGACAAAAAGTTACGCACAAGTCTAGATAGAAAGACCATTATCTCAGAAACGATGACAGATACGGTGAAATGTCATAAAACTATTTCGATTTCTTTCAATAAAAACCTGTAAGAAAGACTTTTACGCGTCAAAGTCACATCCATCACAATTATCGAGTAAACGATTGCAATGTCTAGACTTGTACGTAACTTCTTTTTTGTTTTTAAAAGAATATAGAGAGAAGAGTTTTTCGTCCATTTTTTTGTGATAATGTTTGTTTCTGTACAAAACATATATATTGATTATTTAAAAGTTGTGCTTGTGCCTTCAAGAGCAATCGTGATTGTACGATGTAATTATAAACATGTCACTGCAAAGAGACATTGTTTGCTATCCCGAACTTTCGTTCCCAGCAAATACAGACTATAACTGCAATATTGCAGCAGCATTATAACATTTCTGCAATATAGCAGGAATATTACAATGTTGCTGCATTATTGCAATTATATTTTGTGTTTGCTGGATTAAAATTAACGGAATATCCTCGTCCTATCCTATATAAAATATATATTATATATATATATATATTACACAACACGTTATACTTTACAATGCGATGCGCACGATTGGATGCATTGTGAAAAATAAAATATTAATTTTAACTTATAGTGGAAATTAACAGAAAAATGTTAATTTTACCACTTTTGCATGCTTAGAAAGTCCACTATACGTCTTCAAGTTAAAATTTTATTTTTTACATTATTTCTTGTGCTTCAACTTGCCTACACATTTGTTCCCTTCCAGTTGAAATCCGACGGAGCACGTACAGTAGTACGATCCAGGTGTATTGACACATCTCTCGCTGCAGGGTGTCTCTTCCAGGCATTCGTCGACGTCTGAGAAAAAGCAAACTCAGTTTAGTTACGATTAAGCGACATCGGTTTTTTTTCTCAAGTAAGCACACGTTTCCGCCTACACACGAACCTACACAGGTATCACCGTGAAATCGATATCCTGCCTCACACTCGCAACGATAACTGCCCGGCACGTTGGTACATTTGTTGCCCTTGCAAATACCGGCTGCGCATTCGTCGACGTCTAAAAAAAAAAGAAAGAAAGGTAAAGAAAAAAAACCGCATACGCACACGGTCGTTCCTCGAGAAACTTCCGCCCGAGCTAAGCGAGTCTAACTTTACAGCAAGCTTCGAAACTGGAACACAAGTAAGGGAGAGGGAGAAAAGGGCGAAACTGTGTAACTAGGAACCGCGCGTTATCTCTCGGATTTTCCAGAGATGACGATACTATTTTCAGAAAATTAACCGTGATAGCAAAATAAATTGAAACAACGATTTATAAACGTGAAAAATTGTAAAAGTGGATCGTGATAGTTTCTTTCTTTATTGCATTTATTACTACTTTTATGCGCAATCCACTTCGTGAATACAATTTTCTTTTTTTAAGAAAAAATATTCTTCATTACACACACACACACACACACACACACACACAACGAGAAATAGAGATTCCTTTGTGATTTACTTTAGTATTCAGTAACGACGATTAATCCTTAAATGACGTACATGATTCATTTCTGTACATATCATTATTTCAAACCTTTCGCATCTCTAAAAGGTTCTTTTAGTGATGCGACTGGCTTTCTTTTCTAAAAGAAATTTTAAGATGATGAGAATATAAGTGAGGAATGGCAACGTAAAATTTAAGTTTCAAGCAGTGAAGAAGCAAAGTTGTGCCGAGCAGCCGACATATGCCATGCTGTTAGAAACTTGTTTTTGTAATCATTTAGTAAAGAAATTTTTTCAATAAATTTTTGTTTATTACGCATATTTGTATACGTATATATTAATAAAAATGTTAAAAAATTTATTCTCTCTTGTAAAAAACCTATAAGATTACTGATTACGATAGATAAAATGAAAAAAATATTAAAATGCAAAAAATATTTTCTCGTTATTACATACATTTTTTACATTTTTATAATAAAAACCATTAAACTTTTTTATTTTGTATTTATTGTCACAATTTTTAAAATAATTTTTTACGTTTTTTTAAATATAATAACTAGAACGTTTACTTCTTTTCCAATAATTTTCCAGAAGCCCCTTCAACGGATGTTTTAGAATTCCTTTTTACAATATTAGTCTATGAATAAATCATCAATGACTTATACTTAAAGATGTCAAGATTTATATCATGAGAATAAAATCAAAATTTATTATTATTCACTTACCTTCACAAGTAGAATTCACCATTTGGAATCCTTCCTTACATCTGCACTCGTACGAGCCGGGATTGTTGACGCAAATATGATCGCAACCGTGCTGTTCCTTGCACTCGTCAATATCACGACATTTGAAACCATCGATCTCGTCCCTTTGGAAGCCTTTCTCGCACGAACATATTACGGTACCGTTCACTGCTGCGCAAATGTGTTCGCAGCCACCATTATGATCTCGGCAAGGATTGAACGGTCGGCAGGATCCATTCCACGATTCATGATTCGGAGGACATTCACAGCTGAAGGAGCCCACAGTGTTAACGCACTTGTGATCACATCCGCCGTTGTCAATCAAGCACTCGTCGATATCGATGCAAGTCTTCTCGTCCTGCGACAGCTCGTAGCCCGTCGGACAGAAGCACAAGTGGCCGCCGATGGTGTTGGTACAATTATGTGAGCACCCGCCATTCAGCTCGAAACACTCGTCGATATCCAGGCAAGTAAAATTGTCAGTGTGCAAATAATGTCCTTTGTAGCAAGTGCACGTGTAACCGCCTAGCAAGTTCACACAGTCGTGTGTGCAATTGTGATGGCTGGTCAAACATTCGTTCA
>NW_011627180.1:260944-424674 GCF_000204515.1 Acromyrmex echinatior
TAGCCGAGTGGTCAGTCGCAGTCGTAACCGCCCTCGGTGTTCACGCAAGTGTGAGAACAGCCCGATTCCACGTCGTTCTCAAATTCCTCGCACTCGTTAATGTCCTCGCAGGTCTTAAGATCGCGCTTCAGGCGGAAGCCGGGCGGACAGGAGCAACGAGTGCTCGGAATTCCATCGGGACCATCCGCTTGATGACAATGATGGGAGCAGTTCCCGTTGTCGTTCTTGCAATCATCCACCAAAACGCAGGTCTTGTTGTTTTGCTCCAGGACGTATCCTATTGGACACTGACATTTGAAAGTGCCCACCAGAAAAAATTTCGCACTCAGCGATGTCGTCGCATAGAGTCGGATCTTGGAAATTCTGCGAGAAGCCGGCGTTGCAGTTGCAATTGAAACCGCCTGGAATGTTCAGACACTGATGAGTGCAGTTGTCTAGCAGCTCCAAGCATTCGTTGATGTCCACGCAGGTAGCGTTGTCTCGCGATGATAGACGGTAGCCTTCAGGACATTCGCAGATGACTGAACCGTTAATGAAAATACAGGTATCCGAGCATTTGCCGTTGTTAGGAAGACATCCATTCTCGTGAATGCAAAGAGTGTCGTCGTCCTGAGACAGGGACATCCCTACGGGACACGAACACGTCACGTTACCATCATGATCGTGACAGAAATGGGAACAGTCGCCATTCTCGATCGCGCATCCATCTTCTTGCACGCAGAGTCTTTGATCCTCCGCTAGAATCATGCCGGATGGACAGGCGCAAGTCACGTTTCCGGCTTCGTGGTAACACAAATGGGAACAACCACCGTTGTCCTGCAGACAATCGTTTTCGTATGTACACACCGTTTCCTCGGACAGAACCATTCCAGGCGGGCAGGAGCAGAATAACCGATTATCCTCGTGATGACAGAAATGTGAGCATCCCCCGTTATCGATGGAACACGCGTTTATCTCTACGCATGTCTTACCGTCGTCCTTTAACAGCTCATAATTTTCGGGACACGCGCATTCGACACCACCTTCCGTGTTCGCACAAAGATGGGAACATCCTCCGTTGTCCTGGATGCACTCGTTGATGTCCTCGCAGGTCCTGCCATCCTCGCCAATATGGTATCCCGCAGGACACGAGCACTCGTAAGTACCATTATGGCTTATACAGCTGTGCGAACAAGAATTGTTCAAGGCGACGCATCTATTCACAACTTCGCACGTCCTATCATCATCTTGTAGTTCATATCCTTCAGGACAGGTGCAGTTATAAGTGCCGTTTATGTTCAGACATCCATGAGAGCAATCGGCCTCTTCGGACGAACATTCATCGATATCCTGACAGGTTCTATGATCGTCTTCCAACCGAAATCCCGAAGGACACTGACAATGATAAGCGCCTTCGACGTTTAAGCAAATGTCACTGCACGTATGAGAGCCTTCGGAGCATTCGTCCACATCCCGGCAAGTTTTCCCGTCATCCTGTAGTTCGTATCCTTCCGGACAACCGCAACGAACGCGGTCATCATCCTGTTCGCACGTGTGTGAACAACCGTGATCCTTGGAGCAAGGATCATCTGGCAACTCCTGGCAGGTCCTAGAATCCTCCCGCAGTCGCCAACCGAAAGGACACTCGCAGTAGTAAGAGCCGTCAGTATTAATACAATAGTGGGAACAATCGTGTTTCTGTTTGTCCTGGCACTCGTTGACGTCCTCGCAGATACGATCTCTTTGTGAGTAAGTATATCCCGCGAGGCAAGTACAGTTATTATTTTCTCGAGATTTTGCGCATTCGTCTGGGATGACTACGCACGTACGATTATCCTCTCCAAGCTCCATTCCCGCTGGACAAGAGCATGAATAGGAACCTTCTTGGTTTCTGCAATCGTGACTGCAACCGTTCATCACCTCGTCCTCGCATTCGTTTTTATCCTTGCACGTGTTCCCGTCGAGAAGATAACCCGAAGGACACTCACATTTATAACCCGAGTCTGACGGAACACACGAGTGTGAGCACGAGGAATTGGAGCAAGGATCACTCCTCACGCAAGTGAGACTGTCGTCCTCTAGGACCCAGCCGGAAGGACACGAGCATCGATAAGACCTATACACGTTGTGGCACAAATGCGAACACTCGTGTTCACCTTCGAGACACTCGTCTATGTCTTGGCACTCACCATGCTCGTCCTGTCGAAGTCCTTGAGGGCATATCGGATCCCCGCAGGTGAGACCATCCTCGAGAAGTTTCATATCCCGTGGACAAGCGCATCTGTAACTTCCGAGAATGTTGATGCATTCATGCGAACAATCGTGCTCATCCTCGAAACACTCGTCCATATCTAAGCAGGTTTTCTCGTCCTTTTGCAAGATATATCCCTCTTGGCAGACGCACCTGTAGGTATCCCGATCCTTCTCGCAGGCGTGACTGCAATTCGCGATTTTGCACGCGTCGGACAGAACGCAGTTCCTGCCGGTTCCATCCAAGGACATATCGCTAGGACACCCACACTTGTAAGCACCCTCCTCGTTCTCGCATTCATGCGAGCACCCATGCGATCTTTCCGCGCATTCGTCCACGTCGACGCACATTCGCGCATGCTGCAGGATTCGGTATCCATCCGGGCAGACGCATTCGTAACTTCCGGGATAATTCTTACACTCATGCGAGCAGTCGTGTCGATTCTCCGCGCACTCGTCCACGTCGATGCAGGATCTGTCATCGATATCCAGGACGAATCCCGAATGACAGACGCATTCGTATCCGCCGTGCAGATTCACGCATTCGTGCTGGCAACCGTGATCATCTCTGCCGCACTCATCTACGTCGGTACAATTAAATTTACTCGCGTGCTCGAGGATCTCCAGACCGTTCGGACACATGCAAATAAAACTGCCTTCCAAATTAACGCACGAATGAGAACATGGAGCCTCCCGGGCGCATTCGTCGATGTCCGTGCAGGTCGCACGGTCGTCCAACAGCTCGTATCCAGTTGGGCAAATGCATCGTGGTCCCTCCGTGGTGTCCTCACAGGTGTGAGAACAGGGTTTTATCAGGCTGAAGCAGTTCTTGAACTCCTCGACGCAAGTCGCGTTGTCGTCCGTCAACATGAACCCTGAAAAACACTCGCACACGTACGCGCCATCAGTGTTGCGGCAGATGTGCGAACACGGTTGGGATGGTACGTCACACTCGTCCACGTCCTTACACGTCGCACCGTCTTCCGCGAGTTCGTAACCAGGTCGACAGGCACAATGGTAACCACCCGGCTCGTTCACGCACTCATGCTGACAGCGGTGCGATTCAATCTCGGCGCATTCGTTTACATCTGGAAGAGAATATCAGTGATCTCGTGTCAAGGCAATCTTCTTTCCGAAACGATAGAATTCTCTCTCCCAATTATAATGTCAGCCATATTTCTCGTTTAAACAACATTTTATTTAAGTCTTACTTTTTTTGCTGAAAAAGTGCTTTTTAAAAAAAAGTTTGGAAATAAATAAATAAATGTCGAAAGTTAACCAAAAGTGAGAAAAATCTCAACTTGAAAATAAGTTTAGAAAATAGAGACATAAAAAGCAGAAAATTACTGCAAAGAAGTATATCAACATTTTCATTTAGAAATATCTTTATTTGAATATCGTATTTCAATTGACAATCGAATTTTATAATTATTATTATTATTAATAACTTTATCTTGTAAAGTCCACTTACCAACGCACTCTAAATTTTCATTTTTCTTAAAGCCATGTTCGCACTTCGAGCTCTGCGGAATTTCGGTAATCTCTTCCCCGTAATCATCGTCATTGTTCCCGTCTTCATCATCATCGTCTTCATTGTCATCATCGTAGTTCTCTTCTCGAAGGATCTTCGTTACCACGTGAGGATGTATTGTACTTGTGCACTTGTATGATCCCACTGTATTCTCGCATTCAGTGTTCTCCGCACATATCTTTGGAGTCTCCTTGCATTCATTAATATCTAAAGATAAAAGATAACTCAGATTTTATAATGTCCGTTTTCTTTCTTTTTGCGGAAGAAAAAAGATACGTCAACTTTATAATTTATATTTATATTGTTTTTGCAATGTAAATAAAAATTCCAATAGAATAACAGAAGATAATAGTAAGTAAATATCATAAACAATGTAAATATTGGAAAATCGATCGGTCTAAAATGTCTAAATTACGAGAAGGAAATTACAATTTATAAAAGATGATCGATACAATTAAATCTTAACGATGCAATTAATACAATAAACAGTTAAATCTCCAGATAAACATTTTAATAATTTATTACAAGATCGAAAATAGGGGTTAATAGAGTCGATCGAAAACGAACATGAAATATATTTACCCTGACAGGTTTTCCAATCATTCGTCAGATAAAAACCATCCGGGCAGAGACAGAAGACGCTCCCGGGGGTGTTTAAACACAGGTGAGAACAATTCGCGTTGTTCAGAGCGCACTCGTCGATGTCCTCGCAAGTATGATTGTCGGCAGCTAATTTGTACCCGAGAATATCCGTGCAACTGCACTCGTAGCTTCCTTTGAGATTGCGACAAGTACCTTGGCAAGGTCCGTGCCCATTGTTCGAGAGGCATTCATTGATGTCTGAGTAATAGTTACGTACCTTACAGAGAGTTTTTCTCTCTCGACAAGTTCATTTATTAAATAACAAATTAAATCAAAGAACGCTAAAATAAATTGCTTTTTGAAGCTAATACATAAATTTTACAATACTCTAAATTTTTTGCAGTGAAATCTCACTCCAAGAGAATGAAAATACAACTACCTTTTGAGAAAGAAAAGTGAAAATATTTTACTTCTTGAAACTTTTACTTGAAAAAAGAGTGACAATTCAAGGAGTGAAATATTTTCACTTTTTTCAAGGGGATGGTTGTGTTTTCTCACTCTCTTGGAGTGAGATTTCACCGCAAGAAATTTAGTTTGTGTAGACAAACGCGTAAATATAAATACGCCGATACAAAGAGGAACCGACGAGTATTAGTAAATATTTGTCGGAGATAGATATCTTTCTTTCTATATGACTAACCTTGGCAAGAACGACCATCGGTCCCCAGCTGAAAACCACTATGACACTCGCAAGAGTACGAACCGGGTTCGTTGCGACAAATATCGGTACATTTTGCTATACCTTCTGCACACTCGTCGATGTCTGAGAGAATATCAAAGAGAAAAGGAAAATCGATAATCGAATTTTAAGCACTTCGCAGTTTTATAAATAGCGCAGCAACATTGTAATTAAATTGTGAAATATTCTTATAACTTTATTTCTTTTTTTTTTTTTTATTTGCAAAGAATGTAGATTGATAAAATTTTTAACGCAAACAGCAAAACTAATCAAACGACGGAGCTACACCAAATTGGATAATTAATTTACGTTTCTAAAAAGGAAGACTAGGTATTTTTTTCTTCAGAATTAATCCTAATCGTTATTTATTAGCATTTTATCGTAGAATGAGAGATTCAATGGCTACAATCGCGTATTATCGACACGCTAGAATATCATGTATTGTAACACTCGGGCTACGTTACACGCTGATCGAGCAATCATCGGACTACAAACGCGATACGATCTGCAAACATGCGATGTATTACAGGGCGGAGAGAGGGGAACAAAAATAGAAAACTAGTAAACGCCGAGAAATGTCCGAATCGATAACAGCTTTTAAACTGGATATCGCGCCGATATCGTACAACAATATGCGCAATCCGACTCTTAAATAATCCGATACGCTCCAAAACCGATAATCCCATTATTAAGACGGCGGTGGTTTACAACGGGTATGTTTTCGAGAGCGCTAAAATTACTTCTCGTACATTATACATGTGTATATCCGCAGTTGAAATTATTTTCACCTCGCGAGCATTCCGACGACCAACATGGATTATTCGCGTGTGCGTTCGTGGTTTCCATAAATTTACGAATATCAAGTGCAACAGATGAAAAACTGGCATGTCGAAAACAGGTAATATAACGAATCGATACGACCAGGTAGTCAATACGAAGATGGTATTCGTGGGGAAATATCGACGAAAATATCACATGTCGAGTAAAGGAGAGAGGAAGAAAGAAAGAGTGAGAGAGAGAAAGAGAGAGAGAGTTGTGCGCGTGAGTTTGACTTTCCTCAAAAGATATAAAAATGTGAAATATGCAGTGGTGAATTTATATGTGGGCGTATGGATTACCGATACAGGACGGTCCTTTAGCTCGAAAGCCGTCGAAGCAGGAACACTTTATACCGCTTGGCGTATCCTCACATACGTGTTCGCATTCGCCTGTTCCCTGATCGCAACGTTTCACCTTGTCCGCTGGGATAACTTCTACTACGGCAAACACACATTCATTTCATAACAAAGCAGATTTTTACATAATAGATTTAATTAAACGAGAAAAAGAATCGCGTTTTCGGAACAGATCCTGGTGCTTAATATTTATATGAAAAAATTTGCAGATATTAGAGATTGGAAAGAGAGAATGTGATTAACACATACATGAAACGTAAACTGCTCGCTACTTTATACGTGGTTATTAAACTGAGCAGAGATAATATTTTTATATATTCGTGGCTTACTATTGTCTCTCACGCATCTCGGACGACGTCCCAGCCAAGTGCCGTTACTGCAAAAAAGCCTGTCCGTCGTTGAATCCACGAAGACGTAACCATCCGCGCACTCGTAAACCGCAACCAGGTATCGATTATACGGCGGCAGTACGTTCTTTCTCCTATAGGACAATACACATCCTATTATAGGTATGTACATGTATTAACCTTTTGCGATCCTATGTCGAGTTGAACTCGATATACTGCGGTTACCTATAATTCTTTAAGCATTCGAATCGGTGCAATTGTAATCGGTAAACTGTATTTTTAAGATCTCTGTAAATTTCTCCAAATAATAAAAATTCTTTTATTCATATTAGACCAGCCAATAAAATTGGGAATAAAATACTTCGCTCATTTTCGTGAAAACAGTTTGGACTGCAGATGGTTAAGACAGTCGGAATTTGAAAGAATTCTAAATGGATTTTAGAATGCTAAAAAAAAAAATAATAATCTTGTTAGAGTTTGCGAAAAAAAAGCAACGGGAAGTTAAAACCAATTTTGTTATTATATTTTTTTAGCCATTACGTTTCTTCTCGTAATCACATTAATTACTTTTCAAATTAGTGTATATTATATATATGATCTATATATAGGCATAAATGTACGTAACAAAATGTATATGTAATTTAATTGAAAAAAGTTGATATTAATTTCCTGTTACTTTTTAAGCGAGCTCAAGATAAAACTTTTTCATTATTTCAAAGTTGTTTCGCAGTTTGTTTGTGCAACAACAAACCTGGCGTATTTAGCGGGGCGAGCATTCTCGATCGAAGGGGCCTTGATGAGTCCCTTTCTAAGGATTTTCCTCACAGCACAGCTGATATCCAATTGGGACACTACGGTTTCGTTTAATCTTGTTGCCGTAGGTAGTCTTGACGAGGATTTCACCGGCCTCTTCCTTTTCTTTTTCCTCTTGTTGCCCTCCTTCGTTTTTCTGCGCTTTTTTAAATCGTCTATCCTCTCTAACGTCTTAAGACGATCCTTCGCGATTTGTACCTTGTCCCTGTCCGGAACGATTGGTTGATCGCCGACATAAAGATCGTTACGGAAACGTCGTAGTATATTATCTACACAGTGGACACAAAACATAGCGTATGTATGCGATGTCAGAGCTAAGCACCTTCTATTTCGCGAATAGAATAATATAATTGCTGCAAATTGTTAATGAATAATAAAACGTAAATATTCGTTCATCACCGCGAAATCATTAGCGCCTTGTACATTTATTGTACTAGCGCAAATAAAATATCCATTTTGCAATTATAATTAAAGGAATTTTAATTAAATTCTCGTCACTCATACACGTCCGGCGAATGGGCTTTAAATAGAATATTCGTTTTACTGAGTAAAAATGTTTCTAGAGGTATTCCGGCGTTAGCTTTACATCACAGAGGATTAATCTCATTGGATATGTACGGTGATCCAACACGGGGACAGATACTTTTACCGCCTTTTATCGCATACGAGAATGCTATCAAATAATGTATTTTTTACATGCATAATTCCCGTATCAGCTAAGTAACGCATAAAGCAGCCGAGTACGCGCTATTTACACACATTTATAAATCCGCCAAGATTATCTTCCGTAAAAATCAGCACTTTTATGCAACTCAGATGATTATACTCAGACATTATTCCTAAGACATTATTTCTAAAAATACCCCTTAAAAAAAATACGTCAAGTACATAAAAAAAGTATCAAATATTACATATCCTCTTCCGTAAAACGTTTATTTCCTAATAATTAATTTTAACTTATCATTCATAAATTCGAGCTTTTTTTCAATCAGGATACGTCAGCTTTTTGTTGCTATCTGAACCTTTAGACATGCAGACATTTTTCGTTCTGTCTATCATATCTCGCGGTGTACAATACTTTTGAATAATTTACAGATATATAGACGTATCTAATCATTAATGAACGCAAGCTACTGGCTCGCGTATAAGCTTCTCTGGCTCTGGACAAGCACACAAACGGCGCATCCCGATCAAAGCCTCAAACCGAAGGGAGACAGGAAGGTGGGGGACGTGTACGTATGCCTGTAACGTCCGGACGGGTGTATGACTTGGCGGCTTATCTCCATCGAGGCGAATGCTAGCTATGTTATGTCGGCGAATCTCGTGCCACCGATAGCACATGCGATGGAACGAGGCGCGTTCCTGAAGCACCGAAACGTTACTCCGCGAATTTTCCCCATCCGGGAATTCCGTCCTCGCCATTTCTGGTCGCTAAAGGGACGTCATCGAAGGGGTGGCGGCCAGATATTAGTTTCATCGTCGATATCATCGATACCTCATCGGTTTAATGATAGTGAGGTATATATTAGGTGTTGGAATTAATTCGTAGCGTTTTACAAGTGATGGGAAGTACTTTCATTAATGTATTTTTTAATGCTCATGTGAAATAAATAACATTCTTTCATTAAAAACGCTACGAATTAATTCCAACACCTAATACGTGTAAACTGCGAAATCAATTATTTAATGATAAGAATAATACGACGATGGTACGAGTAATTACAGGCTGAAATAAATAATCCGGTCGCTGCCTGAATGCCTCTTTCTCCGTTATTTTCTTTTTTTTTTTTTAATTAAAAAAGTTCTCCACCGATTCTGAAAGTGCAAAGAACGGAAGACACCCTATATATTTGCAGTCTTGGGAGCAATGCCAACCCCCGGCTTAAGATATGCCGATAACTTGAGCATCGGTGAAAATTGAATCCCACGGTAAAGTCGTGTTTCCACAAATCATAGGAATGGGCGTCTTGGGTAAATTGTTCTTCGAAACTTTCGGGACCTTTTGACATATCTCTCTCCTCCTTCCGCGCCCGTCTTTTTCATAAAAATGTAATTTTAAATATAGTTCCAACTGCTTAGTTCCACTAGCTTAGATTAACGCGACGGAACGATATATGGACGGCATTCCACCATTTAATTCCACAGAACGTAACTTTTTTTTATATTCATAATTTTGAATAATTATCTGATGGTAGAAGCTGCACAATTGTGTCAAGAAATGGAAAATAATGCTTTTCAGTGTAGACATAAGTTGAGATGAAATTTATCTCCGTAAACGTAGGTTGCGATCAAAATGAACAATGAAAGGAAGCGAGTTTAATCATCATATCCGCAGCAATCTCCGTCTGTCGATCATGAGTTCGGTGTCCGATTGACTAAGCAAAATCTTGATTCGCTTTGCGATATTAAGAGCGAGTTTGATGCTGCGAGTCCCTTTATTTCGACAGCGCGATGTCTCGCAGTAAACGGATTTGTCCGTCAGTTCTATTGAACACGCGCGTCGAGGCTTCAACCGAGCCAGGCACGAGGAGTTAAGCTCCCTTTCATGTGGATAATTGACTTACGTCGATCAAATTAGTATAATGCCGCATAGCTATGGACATAGCGGGGACATCATGCGATACGTGATACGCGCAAATCGTTAATTTACTCTGACTCCAATCCGAGAATAATTCAGAATATTCCTTAATATAAATATGTCCAGAATAGACAGCGCAATTTGCAAACAGTATTAATTACGTCAGCTGTATCAACATAAATCATTGATTATTTCAAACGATATAAATTAACGTGCAGAATTATTTTAAATGGAGTCCCATTTCCCCAGTAATACTATTTATACACTACTGTTATTATCGAGGGCGCGATGTACAAATATTCGGCTCGACCAATAAATAAATCATCGAGGTGACGATTAATCGCTGTTAAACTGAAGAAGAAACAAATACGATATTCTGCGAACAGATGAATGTCAATTGAGTAAAAGTAACAGCGACATGGAGATAGAACGCGAGATGGAGATTGATGTATCGTAGATAGATTCCACGCCCAATTAATCCCAACGAAAGATTATTTGAACTTGAGATTTAGACGCGCGTTCCTCCCGCAACGAGCGGTTTGTTTGAAGAGGCGATATCTTACGAGGCACGCATTTCGGGACGGGTTCGTCCCAACCGTCAGCGGTGCAAGTCGCTATCTTGTGACCCTTCAGTTTACGGCCTGACTCGCACGAGTACACAATTTGCAGAGTACCATCCTGAAGAACTCTCTTCCTCACGGTTCCCCACTGCGGTGGCTCCATCAGACAATCACCGAGGATCCCTGAAAGCGAGGAAAACAGGCTTTACGATCGTATCGCGAATGCATAAGCTATAAACACTAGAAGCTACGATGGCACGTCGAATTGGCACTTGGATGGAAATTTTGACGTGCCATTAAACCTCCCACGTGTTCGAAAGTCCAATCCAGCAATATTTAGTCGGATTCAACATATATTAAATTTTATATGCTACGTATTGTATACGTAATAATATTTAAGGGAAAATGGGAGAATTGCAAATACCAGGTAAACGCGAACAACATTATTGCGGTATATATATACTAGAGAAGTGATAATCTCTCATTTCTCACATCCAATTCCAATAATAGTCCGATACACGCTTACAATTAATGTTGTACTATAACAAGACCATAGAATGTATATGCTGTCCAAGGTAAATATCATTACATGTTTTCGATGGTTTAATGAAGGAGAGAATGGGGAATTGCGAATACTCCTACGGGAAAAGTTAAAGCCAATCGTATTTATTAATTATAGAAGCCTTTATTCAAAGAATATTAGCTGTAAATTACACTAAGTAACATTTACATATCATTGATGTAAACTATAATTTTAAACAAAACCGATTCGGCATTGCTCCCCGAGTGGCGGCTGGTACCTAATTCCAAACAGCAAGGCTTTTGCTTTTTATTTAAAATTATAGTTATTTATACATTGATAATATATAAATGTCAATTATTGTAGTTTAAAGCCAAACATTTGGAGAATCTTTTAAAGACTTTTATCGATCGATAAATAATCATCAGCTTTACTTGATCAGCTTTTTCCTTGAGTTCCTTCACTCTACTTTATACTCTACATTAATATTTGCATATAATTGTACATAGAAATATATTTTATAAATGTTTCTCCTTTTATAAATACTTTCTCTACTAAATCCTACTTTCTCTTATGCACTTTATATTGGTAAAATTGTATTATTTGTAAAACTATATTAAGTGTATTAATGACACGATCATTGTCGAAACATATGTTTGTTTAATGAATATTGAAAATTATTGTTTGGTTTTCATAGCTCTTCTATTATCATTATTGATTTATTTTTATTGAGCCACATTATTACATACACTGTATTATTTGTGTTAGACTGCTTGTATTTCATGTATTCGTGATACTAATTGTTTTGAATTTGCTTGTTCAGAATTAACAAAATCTAAAATTTACTGATATTCAGATACGGTTTCAAATCAGCTGTCGCCCCGCCTATTGTTTTGTAGCTGATACTCAGTATCAAACTTACTGTATTTCTATCCGTTTATTCGTATTTAATGTCAACAGTTGCACTCGATAAAGTCGTCATCATTATTATTATTATTACGATTATTATTATACATGTTCGGTATTATAAATCACGGTGCGCGATTACAAAATTAAAATCCTCTACTTATGCTTTCACGTGCACGTGCATTCCATCGGTATCGCACGAGCGCGGCACACAATAAGTACCGTACACCCTGACAATGCACGTACTCTGGCAGTAAGTCCTGCGACGAGAAAGAGGGAAAGACGTGTGTCAAGCACGTGGGGGATCTCGCGGTCGCGCAGACACGGCGTGACGCGGGATTAAAATTGAATAATTCCGCGGCGATATAATATACGGTCACGTCGTGATGTCTGGCGTGTGCGGTGCGCTTCCGCCGCAAAAATTTTACGGTAGGACCATCGGCCGCATGGCGATGCGATGGATGTCAACGAGACGAAACGTGGCCGGGGTAAAATAAATCGTCCCGGGAAACGTGAGTCGCGAAAAACGAATGACTTTCGTTTTATTCGCGCGAGGAAACCTCGCATTTCGAAACCTATTGAGAGCCACCCCTGGTATCTGTGACGATTTTCCCCAGCCCGATTCTTTTTTTTCTTTTTTTTTTTCTTATAAAAATTTTTCATTTTTGCGCTTTCAATTATGGAAAGCGCATTTTAGCTGCGATCTTACGCACACAGAGTTTTATACGATTCCGTTTTTGCAGATGTAAACGGTAAAAAGCGTTCGTTTTATTGCGCTTTAACAGAATTTTCACGTTTATTCTCGGCAACAAATCTCTGGTACAGATTAAAAATTCTTGGTAAAAGGAACATAAATTTTCAAACGGCTAGTCTCTCCCTTTAAAGTATCTCTTCTGGCTCCTCTTCTGTTGTCGGGCCTTTCATACAGTCTATCAACCAGTGATAAAACGACCAGTAGTAAAACTTGGGACAACTTGCGGTTTAACCCTCCCTCTCTCTCTTTCTCTCTCTCTCTCTCTCTCTCTCTCTCTCTCTCTCTCTCGGTATTATAAAATGCATCGTAAATTGTCGTGAACATACTGCCAACGTACCGGCGTCAAGATTCTAATTTTCTCTCGTATATATTTAAGTTTCCTTATTAATTTGTCCCTCCCAGGAGCATTCGCTTTTGATGAACGCGGCAATAAGCAAATTCTTAAATGAGTGACCTGAATCTCGATTCAAGCTGAAATTTGAATCAATTGAATTAAAGTGTACGGTTTTCATCTTCTCTTAAGAAGCTTAGATGCGACTGTGCGATGTAAATCGGACACTTCATTAAATAAAGAGCGTACAAATTCCGTTTCCGAGGTACGTTGAAGTGTAATATTCTCCGCTTCGGACCCTTCATTCAAGAGTCTCTCTCTCTCTCTCTCTCTCTCTCTCTCTCCTCTTTTCTCCAAACGCGTTTTATCGCGTGGGAGATCCAGCGCTGTGTCGAAACGTTAACTTTCGCAAGGGTTACAAGACGTGACGCGGCTTTCCACGAGATTAAACGAAAAATTAAACGCTTAATTAAAGTAACTCGCGGGCCCCAATTTATATAATTGACTGCACGGCGAGTGAGTCAGTTTGCGCTTATACGGGAACGAGGGAATATAATTCTAGTCACTCGAGATTATTGGCTTACCTTCTCCGATCGATAAATCAAAGACTACATAAAGCCGACAGTCGCTAGATCAGCGAATATGTCCGTTCCTCGAACCAACTTGGAGATCAATGAAATTTTACGTTTGATAATCTTTCGCACCTCTCGGACGTTTTTGACGTACAAGCGAAGAAATAAAAATGTCGAGAACGGACGGATGATATATAAGAGCGCTGCGGCAAAATGATTCATTGTTCCTATTCGTGCCCAAATTAACGCGCTCCCTTCGACATGGACGTATCGTTAGTCGTAACACACGGAAACGGTCAGAAACTATGAATCGCAATTTACGTATATCGATTCTTCCTTTCGCTTACTTGATACGTTTTTCATTCCTTTCACATTTTCTTTTTCTTTTTTTCTTCACGTCTGTACCCATTGGTTCGCCACGCCAAGTATTGATCTTTCCTCCCGAAACATCCTTCAGTATAGAGCTTCAGCTTCCTTCGAGTAGCTCTCGGTGCACGTATGTGTTATGTGCAAACGACGAGCGATCAATGATCTCGACTCCTCCGGTGTCAACGACTTTGACAGCGTCATGGCACCACGTGAGGTAAAGGACGGTTAGTCACGCGCGTCCATTAAGAACTCCCGATCAAAATCGCAGATTCGACGTGTCTACCTCTTAACGATTAACCCACCTCGGTGGCGATCTCGCCTACCATCCGGCTCGTCATGGTTCCCGAACACAATCGTTGCGGATGTCGGGAGGAAAAGAAAGCCCATCGAGACGTTCCGGCATAGAAACGCGCGCCGGATATGCTTAAATAAAAAATCGTCGCCTCGATGTGCCTTGGGAAAATTTTATCAAATGCACTCTCTATATTCTGAATATTCGACCGCTGAATTATTACGAGAGCGACCGGAAGGAAGTGCTCTTTATTCGCAGAACTTTATATAGAAATGTCTGTTCGGAGATGTAAAATGCGGAAAATGTTACGACTCGCATTAACGATCTCGATTTTTTTTTTCACTTCAACGATGTAAAAAATATGGGAATGGATTTGACACTATGTGGTATTTATATACATAAATTCTCGTCGTGTTGATGTTTGTACGAACACCAATACGATATTTAAATCCAGCATGGGTTTTAAATGTATACCATATTGGTGTCGATGTAAACACCATGGGTTTTAAATTCGCCCTGTTAGAGCATTGTGGTGTTGTATTAATATTCAACATGGTAAAAATTATATACTTAAACACTGCACGGTGTTAAATCCACATCCATATTTTTTAGAATAAAAATATTCGCCTTGTATTTTGAAATTTTCTTGTACAAATAGATATCAATGATTGGACGTGCACTTGTAGAATTATAATCTCTTTATTCTTCGTTTTCTCTCTCTTCAATGCTCAAATATATATTTATCTCGTTTTAAATGCAAACATTTTTGCATTTAAAGCAACACGAATAAATCTTTTGTATAAAATGTTATGTAGATGAATAAGAGAGGCTGCAGTGCCTAGGGACATGTATATACCTTGGGATTAATACGTAATTATTATTTTTGTTAACAATAACGAGCTTTTTAATGCTGACAATTCAATCACTAATTTAATTGAAAAGTAATATAACTGAGCAGTCGACATTAAAAATCTTATTATTGTTAAAAAAATAACAAATGTATCCCACGGTGCAACGTGTTAGGTAGTCTCCCCTAAGGGATGTACACACGTGTACTCGTACCTTTTATATTCATCGAGGTACTTGCTTCGATAAATAAAAACAAAAACATTTACCGCATATTTTATTTACATAACCCGTACGCTTAAGAGCCTGATGCGGTTCACGGAGAAAAAGTAGTTAATTTTCGTAGCCTGCTCTCGCATAAAAATCGATCCCCGTCTACTTTGCAGTGGCCTCCTCTGAATCGCCGTTCCACGATCGTTCGCGCGAGTATCGCGAGGAAAAGAGGAAGAAAAAAATTTTTTAAGTAGAAAAAGAGGTAGAACCTTCCCGTCTCGGCGTCTAAATTATTCGCGGCTTCCGTAAACAGCGGTCTTTTTTTTTTTGTTTTCCTCCCTTTCGAGGGAGATGGGCTTCCGACGACGATATCGGTCACGTCGATTTATTTGCGGCGCGCACTTTCTCGCGCCTCGGACCGGACTGACATCCTCCGGTCGGGCAATCTCGCCGCAACAGGAACAACGTTTTCCCATTTGGCAGTCCGAAACCGAAGACACCGCGCGACGACGTCTTGTTCCTTTCCCCCCCGTGAATTTTTCACCCGATAAATCTGTCGTCACCAGGTTCCGCACTACGCGGGAATAAGTAATGACATTCGCGCCGAGGAGAAGCGCCGGAGAGGCTTACTCCTTCTCGTCTTCACGACTGTCTCGCTTATACGCCGAGAACTACGAGCCTAAGTTTCCCGCTTTAATGCCATGGATTTTCTATAGCGCTTTCCGTGGACCTCCCGATATCTCTTAAACTTCGGCAATTATGCAGGAGACGATTCTATAAAGAAATGTCCCGCGCTACACCGCGATAAATAGTTTCGCGTCTTCTTTCTTTTTTAATTCACATATTTAACACGACGTGAAATTTTCAAAGTTACTTTACAGAATCCTGAAGTCTTCTCTCGACGATCTATTATTCGCGTCAGACTTCAAGAGTACAGAATTCCATTTATGTCGTTTTATTATGCATTTTGCCATTTTCTCGTAATTACTTGAACGCACAAAGTTATAAACAGAATCGTCTATTCTGAATTAATTAATAATAATTCGAACAAATTATGTATTGTCCAAAATGGAGGCTTTAGGTTCATGCGATTATTAATGTCGCGACACACGCGTCGCCATCTCATTACATGCATAATTTCGCTTCTGCTAATATATGCTCTCTATTAACCCCGCGTCCGTAATCTTTTTTGGCATAAGCAAAATTTCACTCTCAAATTTCACTCTCAGATTTTAACTTTTATTAAATACAGATTTTAATATTTCAGTTAAAAAAAATATTTGGTAACGTAACAGAGTTAAAAAGTATATAAAAAAAAAATGAATTTTTTTTTTAAATTTAAAATAATAAAAAGACTCAACGAAAAAAAGATTCAATTGCGAAAGGAATAAAATATGATTACACTACGTACAGAAAAATGATATTTTAGTTAAGAAAAGATATATATATATATATATATATATATATATATATATATATATATATATATATATTATAAATAAAAAAAACTCATTAATATGTATTCAAAATGTATTCACTTTCTATTTATTTCCTATAAAGAATATTATAAAATTGATCGATAAAGCAACTTTATATAATAAGCAAATCGAATTTGTTTTGATGTAATAATCTTGGTTGAAGTATTAAACTTACTAAGATTCAGAATATTTTTTGAAATAAATATGACGCTTGTGATAAATTTACTGACTTTTTAAATACTCGTAAGAAGTAATTATTATTATTATTATTATTTGCGTACATTATATATTTTTGTGTAAAGTTCACAATTTCTTAAATGCGTATTAAAATTCAGATTTTATCCTTTTTATGTTTAAAAAAAGAAGAGCGGGTGGAAAGAAACTGTGTAATTTTTCTTCGGTACGGAGAAGTTCCTATCAGTACGTCCGATCTTCACGACGACCGTCAGTCGCGAGATGGATCTCGCTCAGGATGGGGAGGGAGATGAGGAAGAGAACGATACAGTTTCGCGTATATCATACGAAAAGAGACTTTTTCTTGAAACGACGACGACGTCTACTCTTCCGCGCCAGAAACTGCTTTTAAGACGGCACGAAGTTTTCCCCGCTGCGAGGCGGGCACTGACACAGTTCTATCGAATTACTTATCGAAGCCGCATAAGGCTGCTCGACTTGCGTCGTTCATCACGACGAATGCGAGTGCAGGGTGTACGACGATCTCGGTTCAATAGGCAACCGACTTGCATATCAAGTTCGCGTACCGTTCGCCGCTTATTATAACGGATATTAACAACCGCAAAAGCAACACGACGTCTTATTCGCCTCGTGTCGCGAAGTCACGTCTTCGTATGAGCAATTTAAACATTCCGACAGACCGTTCCCGGATCCTGTAATCTGAACACCTCGATAATCGTCCGATCAATTTATATTTCATCCAGTTCGCAGTATATTATAATAACCGCCTTCCGATACGCGCTGCGTGAAGACGTTGATTATTCTTGAAATTATCCACTGCTGCGAAAAGCAGCATAAACAACGTTCCCATAATCTGGGATCATTCAGATTACGGTGGAGGAAATATAAAAGAGAAACAAACTGCGCGTCGCGGTGATTACAAACGATCGAAGAGATCTGCGCTAGCGATGGCCGTTCGAATCCTACTCAAGTTTTCAAACAATTTGATCGTAAAGACTCGAATTGCTTGAAATATTATCGAGAAGCTAGGAAGTTCTGAAATTCTTGAGAGTCTCAAGTACCAAGAAAATCTTTTCTTGGTGAAGTGTTTGCATATCTGAAATATTTGAAATACTTGCAAATAAAATTCGGTCATATTGAATGAAAAATTATAATAGTAACATAAAATTATGAAAGGACAGATATTTTTAAAATCTTGAAGACTTTCGAGACTTGAAAATGAAATTATTATTCGTATCGGTTAAATAAAAAAATTAATATAACGTAGAGAGTTATAAAAGGAGAGATTATATTTTCGAAATTCTGAAGACTTTCGAGACTTTGAAAGTTTCAATTACCATATCAGTTGGAGATTTGATTATCTCTCGAAGAGATTTCTTTATAAAATCGTCTCCTGCATAATTACGGAAATTTAAGACATCTAAAACGTTCAATACTTGAAAATAAAATTGTTATTCGTGTCGGTAAAATATAAAAGTTAATATAACAATGTAAAGTTATAAAAGAAGAAATATATTTTCAAAATATTGAAGATTTTTAAGAGTTTAAAAGTTTCGATTACTATCAGTTCGAGATTTCCACCCGTATTCGAAGAGATCCGTTACTTACATCCTGCCACATCTGATAATTCTGTACTAAACTAAGTCACTATTAAGTTATAGGGCTCTGAGGAAACACGCGAGACGATAGTCGGTTACAGTAAGAGGAAGCTGGCTCGGGTTTCTCGTTACACATAGTGTTCACGGAACACCACGATAAGAGATGGTAAATGAAAATAAGCGCTAAAGTAAGTCCACGACGTGAAAACCGGATCGGATCTGGACTGGAGTTCTGATTAATAATCGCCTGGAGTGATCGGCGATTTAAAAAAAAAATCTGTCTGTGATTGTAACGTCGAGTCGACGTAATTCCACGGTTAATTTCAATCTTCGACACGCTACGATGCACGCGAACTGTGAAATATAATTTCTATTGTATTATCGACGTTACTTTAAAATGATGTTATAACACTCTTTTATACATTTGTAACCATGACAACGCCTTTTTTATACGTGTTAAAATTTTAAAGAGATTTTAACGGGAAGGAGGAAATGAAGGATCAAAATACATTGCCATGATTTAATTATCGAATTTCACGTAAATATGGAAAATGTCAAAAAATAAATAACAAATGAAATATTGTTACGTGCAAAAAAAAATCGCTGGATTCGCATAAAACTTTATCGAACTACAAACTATTGTTGACAGCAATAAATATACTTTGTCAGTATTGTTAAAAACGTTTTATTGCGCGCGACGGATCACAAACGCGAATCCTCAGAAAATCGTACACTTTTTCGTACACAACTTTTCTGCGAAATATGGACGACGAAATGCGAATTTTACTATACCGATAAATTTTAGCGAATGTCGTCGGGATACGGAAATTAATTAATACCGTTTCATGTACGGTCATAAATAACGTAAGGTGTTCGGGCTATTATCATCCGGTGGCCGCGCGGGTAGTTCGAATTTCTGATATAAATTGGCGACTCTCTCTCTCTTCGCGAACAATAGTGGCCTAAAGCGTTTTCGTGTTCGGTATTTGTGTTCGGGCAACAATGTAAAAGGGCTTCAGTGAAAATGAAATACGTGTGTATGTCGGGATACCGAAAGTGCGCGCATCCATCCGGGTTGTTGGTGCATGCATATGGAAATGCACCTCACAGTACTCGAGCATGTACTTGCACATACATGCATTACCGCATTGGTTTGTTCAATTGCGAAGTCATAAAATCATGCACCGATCAGAAATGCAAATTTAATTAGCAAGTACACAAACAAGAATTCAAATAAAATCAGCATCGCAATTGGAAATCTTGACCCAAAAGCGAAAATTGTTAATTAGTGTGTCATTGCTACCTCTGTATTTAAAAATAACTTTTTATAATTATTCCTTTTCAAGCGTGATTACACGCTGATTAAAACTTCATAACGTTTTACAATAAATAAAATAAAAAAAACCTTATTTAGTATAAATGAAAAAATTCTTCATCAATTTTCAAAGCATGTTCCACGCGCATTTTCCATTTTTTTTTTTTTTATATATTTTTCATGGTTTTTTGCGATTTTCACGGGAATGAAGATGACTTTTCAAGAGGATAGAACTTTTTTTTTTTCTCATATAATTCAAAAATCGTTAAAATATAATACATACGACATTGTATCTATCTCAATGCGTTATTCCTAAATAAAGCTTAATCTTTTTCAGATAAACAAAAATATAAAAGATTAATGGGAAATTGAAAAAGGAATGATACAGATACAAATTTATTTCTAGACTGACGAGACTCTTCTCGCAATAACATTCTGAAGAATTTCCACCACCGCTGGTGATCGCACCGACCGCGTCGCCGCGAGGTCAGATCTAATCGTAGACAAAACGGGAGATCGGATTTCGAGAGAGATACTTACCGACGTACCGCGGACACGCGTGCAATTACCCGCCAGTTCCAGCGTGATTTATCACCGGTACGTTTTCGCTAAAGCAAACAGGGCGTGCACCCGCGCGCGTACGCGTGCTCAGCCGAGTTACAAAACTCATTAGCATATGTAATGGACGCGGAATTGTGTGCAAAAATGGGCCAGGTTTGAGGGAAATTCAAATAAAAATCCTAGCTAGGTCAATTTGCGGGTATCCAGGTATGCGCAAATTGCACGGCCCGCGCTGTCCGGTTCTCCTGTTAACTGCGGGGCATGCTTTATCTATTCGATCGTTCTACAAGCATTTTGGATTCTGCGTATCGTTCCAGCGACTGGTAATTCGATTCTGAGTGAAAAATAACAGGTTAATGGGCGGCGTCCATGTCAAGTACGTAATAACATAGAAATCGTGAAAATGATCACCGATAATCATGCCGACTTCAATAAGGAATAGGCGAAAGAGAGAGTGAAAGTAAGTCGTCGCGAAGTTATCTCGTTGGCGATTTTCTCGCGATTATTACAAATCGATTGGATCTTAAACTATTGATACGTTCCCTTTTGCCGGATACTTTTGCGATAATTATTTTCCAACTTCTTTCCATAATTGAATAACATAGTCATAAAACTTGTACCTTTCCAAGTTTTTAAGAGAGTTTAATGGGAAAAGCATCGTTATTATCTTAATGTTTTATTGCCGTTTTTATCACAGAAGAGATTCAATAAAAAGATACACTTTGAAAATGAAACTGTAGCAAAAAACGTCGAATTTTTAAATAAGATCTTCGCTTCCATTCTTGCTCGTTTCGTGAGCACGCTCTTACAGAGTTCTCATTTCTTTCAGAGTTGGGAAGTAACGCGTTATTATTTTCGTTAACTTTTTTTCGATAACGATCATTATTTTTTTCTGTCTGTAACAGTAACGGTAACGTCGTTACATTTTTACAGCAGTTACTTTAATCTTTTATTCTCTTTATAATTATTCAATAGAATCGCATTTTGCAATTAGCTAGAAATATTTTATAATAAAATATTGAAAATCTATAGTGTACATGAAATTTTCAATAAAATCTGCGTTTATAAATTACAATTAAATTTCTTACAATAATACATAATCATATATTAAAAAATAAAAACATTAATATAAAAAATTATCGAAGAATTTATTAGATATAAGCTTAATATAAAGAAAATTGTTATAAAACTAAAATTTTAAATTTCAATATTGAATAATTTTAATAATTAATATTGATTATTAAATAATGTAATTTTTAAATCTAATATCTTACTTTAATATCACAAAAGAGTAACGAAAAAAGTAATGATAATAGTAACGCATTAATTTTTAAAATTAGTAACGAGTTATTTCTTTTACAAACAATAATGGTATAATAGTAACACGGTACTTTTATAAAGTATAACGTTCTCAACTCTGATTTCTTCTGCGTATCGCGAGAGAATTTTCTTCCGTTTCCGATTTCCACGACTCTATAATCGCGAGTAAAAACACGCTCAAGGAAACCGACGCGTGAATTTTTCGAGACAAAAGTCTTTTAGCCTTAAGGATTGTGAACGGTGCTTTGAACTTGCAAGCCCGTCGTTCGTGCAGTCGATGTCGGGTAGGAGAGAAACTACTATGACAGTAGGAAACAGCGAAGCGGAATTTGGGGAATGGAGTCCGCCTGGAGCAGCCGGTCCATGGAAGGAACCAATGTACCGTGAGAAAGCGAACCCAGTTGAAACGACAGAAATGCCGATGGTGATTCCGAAGGTAAAACGACGATGGGCGACATGCGGGATGATGCTACGGGAAAACGCTGATCGCCAAGGATCTTTCGCGTATAAACGAACATTTTTACTCTAATTGTCTGTACTATCGTTTTCAAATTAATGAAAGACTAATAGAAAGACTCTTGCAGAAAAAAACGTATCGGTTTCCAAGATATCGGTAGAGAGTTACATCGTAATTGAGGGAAGAATGGCGGAATAATTGGCAGTACCGTAAATGACAAAGAACGCGGAAAAGCGACGATATATAGAATATTGCGCGGTAATAACCGGTTCTTTGACGAATTAAAAGCTAATTTTCTCTCCAACTGCAACGCCAAGGTACCAATTGTTCTCGCTTCGATGAAACGACGGAAGAATTAAGTTCGCTCCCCGTTCTCTTATTTTTCCTCGAAAGTTCGCGACCTATCTCGACCATCCTCCGAAATAACGGATTCCATTTCGGTGCGTGCCCGCTCGCGAGCGGCGCGGCGCGCAGGGGAAGTCCCGGAAAAGCCGCGCGGGAAAATTTAATAAATCCTCTCCGCGTCTCAATTCCATCCAGAGCTGAGACTCACGTTCGAAGTTAAGTTCGTTTCTCTCTCTGTCTCTTACGATCTCTCCCCTATGAGACGCCCGCGTCCGCTCTCGACCCTCGTCCGCTAATAGCGACAAGTTACTTCTGACCCGTCAGCGGGGCAGACCCTTGCAACGTCTCTATATTTAGACCGGGTCGAACTACCAGAACGGCGAGAAAACACAAAAGAAAGCACATAAGCGTGAGATGCGACGAGATGCGGGCGAGATGCGACGCGATGCGGTGCATTGAGAGAAGACGAGAGAGAGACGGGGACGCGAGGAAAGGATCGTTTCGAGACGACGATATCTCGACGTCGAAAGAAATCGGATTATGTCCTCCGTGGACCTCGCGACTTCTGGCTTGCAGCTGCGTTTATGGAGGAGATAACAAAAACGCCGTCATACTCAAAGAGCCCGCTGCTGCATCTTTGCTGTCCTTTCGACGCTCGACAATAAAGCGGAAACAAAAAGTCTGTCAACTCCTCGATGAATTCGGAGTCGATTCCCTTGGCAACTTTAAAGCTACCACAAGAGGAATGCGGCGATTTTCGATAATTAAACGTCAAAGCTGTGAGATGACAAAATATTACATTTTAGTTTCAAGTTGATTTTACTTTAGAATTGACCCGAATTCGTGACTTCATTGAAAATGTTAAAGACGAAAAAAAATCGATGCTTTTATTCTAACGGACATCGAACTGAGCGAAGAATTAATGGACGAAGGCCGGTGTTGTAGGACATCGCGGACTCGTGTGGTTTATATTCGTTGTTTCGCGTACGAGAATCGGCGATGGTAAGGTCGACGCTGTATATTACAGTCAGACAATATGCGGCAAGAAAAAGAACAGCAAATTTATGAATGCGAGTTGAACACGACGCAGAAGCGTATTTAACGATTCATGGAACGTTTTTGTTCCTATTTCTGAAGTTTAATTTCTGTACGGGTCCTTCGTCGATAAAAGGTTTCGATATAGAATGTATTTTATATATATTATATATATATATATATATATATATATATTCGCGGGCAAAGTGCAATAAAATTCATATTATCAAATTTATTAATACTTTTGTATATATATTTTTAAAATTTATATTTTCACGAACATTTTCAATCAAAAGAGAAAGAGAGAGAAATATGTGTGTTAAAATATAAATTTTATTATTATTCTATAAATCGAATTCGCTATTTTTTTCATTGCAAACTCGATAGTTATGTAAATAGCTATTTGTTTTTTTATTCATTTTATTTTTGATACAAAATCATTCTGCGTCAAATATGCCTGTTATATTGTATTTGTATTTGTATATGTTCATTTTGGCGATTCTGCAAGTGGCGTTTAATTGGAATTTGGGCTCTCCGTTTCATTTCCGTTATGCTGATCGACTGTAATTGATAACAATCAAATAACGTCGAACGGCAATTGTGAAAATTTAATTTTATGCAAACGTGAGATAAAGTCTTCTTCAATATACCGAGTTTCCTTGAACATTCAGTGAATAAAGCGCGAAGAGTTGTTCTCAGTTATTACTAATACAATTTGTACTTCATTTGAAAGCGAAGAATGTACTTCTTTTCTTTGAAACGATTGAAAAAATTTACTTTCCTTTGCAGACACGAGTTTCTTTTCAAATATGTTTTCAAATATAAAATATAAGAAACCGATCTTCATCAAATAATAATTTAATAATGATTTTTTGTATGATTATATTTTTGATACGTTTAACATGGTAAACATAAACTACAGTAACATTATAATGATATTAATAATTTCCCATTCAACAACATAAATGAAGGTAATATAAACACATGTTGTGCATAACAATTATATTGTGATTAGGAAATTATAATATTGATGTGAGATATTGTTGCTTGATGTTTACCAGGAATCAACATTTTTCCAATATTTTAAACTCGACTGTGCTTTCTCAGGATATAGCAATAATCTTCACAATGCCACGAGAGGTGCGTGATTAGAACTCAAGGTGTTAAGGGTATCTTCAGTTAATAGGCATTTCTGACGTATCTTGCAACTTACCCGGCACTGTTGAGAGGAGTATCAAACAAACCGCCAAGCCACTCATCTTCACTGATGGATCTGTTGTCTCATACAACGCCAGCTGGCTTCAATCTCGTATCGATGATATTTTAACGTTTCCGCTGTTTCATCAGCCCAATTTAATGCAGGAAGGAAAAAAATCTGATTTCCTTCACAACCCTTTTCCTGTTTTTCTTTAAATTACTGCTCGCCCTACTGATTTCATATGAATCATTAGATAAGTTGTTGGACAAAGATAAAACGTTTATACACAGATTTTTATGCGTAGTTATTTCGACGACATAAGTTTGGACGTTTCTTTTTATAGCATCGTAACGGTGAAAGAGAGAGAGTTGAATGTCCGCTAACGCGTACTTCCGAAGTCTATTTTTCGAGAAGTAAGTAAGAACCCAGCAAATGGAAACTGACAGTAATATTACATTACTGATATAATTTAATTCCTACTCAACAACTAAATATAATATAACGCATATTGTACGTAACAGTTATATAACTAAATGTGGAAAATTATAACAATGTTGTAATATTACTATTAGTTGACAAATGCAAACCAACAGTAACATTACATTACTGATATAATTTAATTCCTACTTGACAATATAAATATAACACATATTGTACGTAATAGTTATATCATTGAATGGAAAATTATAACATTAATGTAATATTAATTGGTCGAAGAGAGAATCATGGAATTGCGTTTGCTGGAAAGTGATTAAAATTTAGCGTGAAACATTTTAATTTATTTTTTATAAAAAATTTTAATAAAAAGTTAATTGATAAATTTTATTGTATAAATCTTTTTTTGGTACGTCTGCGTTTTCCTACAAAGATACTTTAATATGATAAGAATTTAGTTCTTTTATGGAATCGTCAAGGGATGAAATAAAACTTTTGACTATGTCTTCTGTACGACGCTCGCTTTTACGGAATGACGCGGATCTGTACTGCACTGTTGAGCCCAACGGCGTCGGGGGAAGCTTATCTCGCGTCGTCAGGGAAGCGGCAACGCGGCGAGTACCACGCGGATGCTGTGACTGACGCCGGTTACACGCTGCACGCCAAGCACACGGGACCAGTTCGAGGACCGAGTTAGACTGAACGCAAGTCCGTGATTCTCTCTTCGAGTTCTCTCAGCCCTACCTAAGGTACAAGGCGTACTGGGTATGGTACACGAACTCGCCCGCCTCCCTGTGAATAACGTTTTCTTCCATCATTAGCCGTACACATAAATATACACACGCACACACGAGTGTGTGACACACACTCGCGTGTACGGATGATCGATGTGTGTTGCGTGTATCCATCCGAAAGTGGGATCGTCAAAGTGAAAATGAAATCATCGGTATAGACTGTCGGACTTGATTCGTTGAAATTTTATCAGGAGAGGAAATTGGGGAGTGTAATATTTCATAAAGAGCGTCATCCTCATCAGAGCTTCATAGATCTGAAAAATTGAAATTACATCAATCAGCGTGAAAGAATATTAGGCAAAATTCTAATTTCTTTAAAAAAGACTAGATTCCCGAAAAACATTAATGTGACTCTATTAGTTTTAGAACAAGGCTTATTCTAAAATCTAATATTATCATTAAATTATATTATCTAATATAATTATTATAAAATCTAATTAAATTATTATATATACTGTGTTATATAAACTACATATATTATTGTATTTTATATTACATTTTGCACTAATTCTTCTACGTGCTGTAATTTAAACTACTTCCAAAGCAGAACAACAAGCCACGATAACATTAATAACATTAAAATAACATTAAAATGAACCAGAAATTGAAAAATGACTTTTAATGATCATTTTGGAGTCATTTTGACATCATAATGACTTGTTGTTCTGTTTAGATTTCTATTATTATCATTTCAATTATTTTATATGAATTTTTTATAACTACGATAAAAAAATAATTTGGAAAGTAACACAAATAAATTAGTGTAAAATAGCCAAATAAAAATAACACATTTTTTAGTTGTCTTCCAATATGTGATTTTTTGTAAACGATAGTTATCGTGCAACTATGTTTTTCGAAAGATTGAAAAGGACGAGTGCGGTAGAAAAATATGTTATCAGTAAAATTACATGTTTTTCACTGTGGATGGTTATTGAATTCCGCGTTGAAAAAAATACTTTTGCATCTCACTGGCGCGCGAAAATTTTAATTCATTACTCACCCGAACACGCGCGCCACAAATAATTGTAGAATGCAACAACTGTAACAATTACGACGATCGCTTTTATTTCGTCCACAAACATAAGATGAGATCTGTATCGATAACGAACTTTCGGTTCTTTCAAATGAAGTATTTATTCTCATCTTCTCTATTGAATTGCTTTTTGTGTCACGATATTATTAAATAGTTATTGTGTAATTGAAATCATCTATATTTTTATTTATAAAAATATTTTTTCTATTATAAGTAAAAATATGCTTATAAAAATTAAATTATAATTAAATTGTTAATTTTTTTTATAAAGATTTTTTAATATTATTATTGTTGAATGGTTTTTATGTAAGAGTAATTACCACGCATCTTTTTATGTGCAAAAACAGATTTATTCTAAATAAAAATGTATTTTTAAAAATTGAATTAATAAAATTCTCCTCAACAACTTTTTTTACAATATTATATTAAATACTTTTTAAGAGAAACCATCTAATTTTTTACAATAAAAATTCTATTATAAAAATAAATTTTTATAAAAATTAAACTGTTAATTTTCTTGTACAAACAATTTTTTATGAAATTATTGATTTCAGATAAGAAAAAAAAATTTTTTTATCTATCAAAAATTTCTTTTATTAAAAGTCTATTTGCAAAAATACAATTGTTAAAATAAAAATTTTCGTTATATTGATGCAATTAATTATTTATATATTTTGTAAAATTCAAGTTTAAATCATTTTTATAAAATTATTTTCTAATTTCCAAAATCTCAGACAAATTTTGATTTAAAAATATTATATTTTAAATTCTTCAGAAGAAAGTAATATTAATACACAAATATAACCTTTCATTTCATTTATATCAAACATTTATATAAACTCAGCACGTTTTTATAATTTTGTTTCTGTCTTCTAAATTGCATTGTTACTTACAGAAAATGAAGTCCATGTATAATTGAATATACTGTATAAATATATATGAATGTCAGCATTATATTGAACTCGAGTCCGTGAATTTGCTAGCAATAAGCGCAAACAGTGCGGATCAGTTATTCTCACGGAAAAAAGACCTAGTGGCGCCATCAGTTGGTAATAAAGAAAAGTTATCATGAAAAATTTGCTATTGCGAATGTTTTTCAGATAGTTTTTATAAATTGTTGACAAGTGTATTTATTTCAAAACGAAGACTAAACAAAGACTAATCTCTTAAGACTAACTCTTTTATCATGAAAAGAAAGATATATAGTCTATTTTTTCAGTTGAATAAAAGGAAGAAAAACCTCAATAGAAGTTCAACTAAACAATCATAAGTATAAATATTCACTACTTTGTTAAATTATTTATTCGTTTATAACTTTCATTAAAAAGACTAAAGTACATACAAAGTTCATGTAAAAAGTTCTCTTATTAGAAATAATACTTTAATCAAGTTCAATCTATATAAATAATAAACACATTCAAGAAAATTTTAGGTAATAAAAACACAATGTTAATATATTGATTATTGATAGTTTTATTATAAGGAATCAGACGATTATAGAAAACAAGACATTATTAGCATGTAAAATTAATTTCTTTATTCATCATTTCCTACGAAAGATTTGTATACGCGAATTAATAAAATTAAAACTCAGGTAATAGAATTTATAATATAATTAAACAATTTAATACAATGCGACGCTTTAGTAGAGATCACAATGGAATCAGACATCTCCGCCTCTAAGTCGAAGTACAAGGTGAAGTGTAGATTCTTTCTGAATATTATAGTCTGATAAAGTCCGTCCATCCTCTAGCTGCTTGCCCGCGAAAATCAGTCTTTGTTGATCGGGAGGAATGCCTTCTTTATCCTGAATTTTCGCCTTCACGTTTTCGATCGTGTCTGAAGCCTCGACCTCCAGCGTAATAGTTTTACCAGTGAGAGTTTTGACAAAAATCTGCATACCACCGCGAAGCCTCAAAACCAAATGCAATGTGGATTCCTTCTGAATATTGTAGTCAGAAAGTGTACGCCCGTCTTCAAGTTGTTTTCCGGCGAAGATCAACCTCTGCTGATCCGGTGGGATACCTTCCTTGTCCTGAATTTTAGCTTTGACATTCTCGATCGTATCTGAAGCTTCGACCTCCAGCGTGATAGTTTTACCAGTGAGAGTTTTGACAAAAATCTGCATACCACCGCGAAGCCTCAAAACCAAATGCAATGTGGATTCCTTCTGAATATTGTAGTCAGAAAGTGTACGCCCGTCTTCAAGTTGTTTTCCGGCGAAGATCAACCTCTGCTGGTCCGGTGGGATTCCTTCTTTGTCTTGAATTTTGGCCTTGACATTCTCAATAGTGTCTGACGCCTCAACTTCCAATGTGATAGTCTTTCCTGTCAGAGTTTTGACGAAAATTTGCATACCACCACGTAGACGAAGGACCAGATGCAAGGTAGATTCCTTTTGAATGTTGTAATCAGAAAGTGTACGACCGTCTTCAAGTTGTTTTCCGGCGAAGATCAACCTCTGCTGGTCCGGTGGGATTCCTTCTTTGTCTTGAATTTTGGCCTTGACATTCTCAATAGTGTCTGACGCCTCAACTTCCAATGTGATAGTCTTTCCTGTCAGAGTTTTGACGAAAATTTGCATACCACCACGTAAACGGAGAACCAAATGCAATGTGGATTCTTTCTGAATATTGTAGTCAGAAAGCGTACGGCCGTCTTCAAGTTGTTTTCCAGCGAAGATCAATCTCTGCTGATCTGGGGGGATTCCTTCTTTGTCTTGAATTTTGGCCTTGACATTCTCGATCGTGTCTGACGCCTCAACTTCCAACGTGATGGTCTTTCCTGTCAGAGTTTTGACGAAAATTTGCATACCACCACGTAAACGGAGAACCAAATGCAATGTGGATTCTTTCTGAATATTGTAGTCAGAAAGCGTACGGCCGTCTTCAAGTTGTTTTCCAGCGAAGATCAATCTCTGCTGATCTGGGGGGATTCCTTCTTTGTCTTGAATTTTGGCCTTGACATTCTCGATCGTGTCTGACGCCTCAACTTCCAACGTGATGGTCTTTCCTGTCAGGGTTTTGACAAAGATCTGCATTCCACCACGCAATCTGAGAACTAAATGGAGAGTGGATTCCTTCTGAATATTGTAATCAGACAAAGTACGTCCATCTTCCAGCTGCTTTCCGGCAAAGATCAAACGCTGCTGATCAGGTGGGATACCTTCCTTATCCTGGATCTTTGCTTTTACATTCTCAATAGTGTCAGAAGCCTCAACTTCAAGAGTTATGGTCTTCCCCGTCAATGTCTTCACGAAAATCTGCATGGTGCTCTACAATAAAATTTCACGTTGTATGGACGGTTATCTTTTAATCATATATATATGTAAATAAATCAATTCTAATTATTTATAAAATGAGAATACCTCGGAGAACACCGATAAGTTGTACAAGTATAAATGTAGACAGATTTAAAAAAAAAAGGATAAACCGCATTCACCTTTACAGATAAGCCATACACAAAATTATATTAATCACAAAAATGAAAAAGCTGGCTGTTTGCAGATCAAAGCTGCTTACAAGACGCAGTAAAATCAAGGGCCGCCATTTTGGTTGGTTTTTAGTTGCTCGTCATTGCTCGTTACCAAGCGTATGACGCCATGTTACCCAAGAAAACGTAATAACAGATATTGCATTAATTCTACGGCTTTTTGCTCATTTCCTACATGCCTCTCACGCTGATGCAGATACAAAACGACTTTTCGATTAGATTTCGAAATGTACCGATTCAATAAAAAAAACACCAATCAAAATCTTCCGCCTAGCAACAGAGCCAACAGTCTCGAAACGATCAATAATGTGCGCGTATAGAACATACATTTGGAAATGACTCTTACAAATATTCGAAATGTTTCTTATTAAACATAGCGTGTCAATGGCTATCGGACAAATATTCTATGATTATCATCATTACTATCCATGCCTCGTTTGCACAAATAAATTGACTTTTAGGCCAAGGACAAAAATTTCAAAATCAAAAATTAGTATATCGACAAGTATAATAAACATACCTTTTGTTTGAAAGCTTCTCGCTATGTGTAATTTTCACGTAAGACGACTTAACAACTGTCGTGGAATAAACACTCTTCTCTGCTCAAACTCACAATGACTATTGAAACAGCCAGCCTCGCCAGCCTTGCTTTTATACCACGAAATCATGTATGACTGCGAATGACGCATGCTCGTATCCGATTGGCCGAAGAGCGTAGACGATGCAACTGATTGGCTCGCTAGCGAACGTCACTGATCGATATGACGTGAATATGCGGACTGACGCAGATCTCGCGTATCGACCTGGCAACAATGGCAATAAAGAACACTCTAGACTCCAGATTCTAGAATGTTCTTTGTTGCTATTATTGCCAAGTCGATATGCGAGGTCTACGTCGGACAGAATTACGGAGCTTATGTGATCGTCCTTCTATCATTTTCTTTGGAGGCGACAGCTAATAAGTAAAAAAAAAAAGAATTATGGAGAATATTCGAGAATCTAGTCTTGATATTCTGCATCATTCTCTCAGGTTCTCCGTAATGCTAGTGTTATATATTATGTACAGAACGCTGCAAAATAAATCACCTCATTTTAAGGAATCATATATTTTTGATGGGCTATGAAAGAATAATATGAAGTATATTTTAAACGTATATCCTGAGAATGATCTAATTAACGTATATACGCCAGAAATAACAATTTAATTATTAATAATTCAGTTATTGGCGAATTTCGTCGATAATCCGGAAATCGAGAGTTTAAACTGTGTACATAATTTGAAGACCAATTCGTCGATTTAAGATTTCATAGACTACAAGTACATAATCGAAAAGTACGAACAAATTGTTTTGTGAATATTGAACGTGTAATGTTTAACAGAAAATTGAGAGAGCAAGCATTTGCGAGCGTATTTAAGGCGATTATTTATAAAGATTTCTGATAATTACAAAAATCAAGTTTTAATTGCTGTTTAGAATTTGCGTTTTTATGAATTTATTTTATTTTCTCAAGTATAATGAATTAATTATTCATGTGAGGCGATTAATTTTACAGCACCCTGTACATACATCTGTCCTCATTTATCAGAAACCGAAACAGTTATAATTTCCTGTTTGAGCTCAGCTTTCAAAAATGATGCTCACGTTTATTCCCAACAATATTCCTTCTCTAAATAAATAAATACGACGTTGATGACGCAAAATGATGCATTCCCTAAATATAAGTTGATTATTAAAAAATGTTCTTGTCAAAAGATATTTGTGGCTGAGCACAATGCACTACTCCTTTATTAAAAATAAATATTCAGGAACAAAACGGTTTCGATGGATACTGGATGCTCAACAAACATTCATGTTGTTCGGGTATTTTTTTTTTATCTAAGATTTCTATTTTCGCTTTTCATTGTACAAATCGACCTCGCAAAATTTAATTCGCAGAATTGCCGAGTCATAAGCATAATGTCGCAATTTCAATGACTCGCAGACTGATGCAATATTAACCGTGCACGAAAATAAGGTAGAAACAAGATAAATAACACGATATATATCATATATTAAGATTATTCTCGCATAATATTCATTTTTTTGTTTCCGAAGTAAAAAACCATGCTCTTTAAAGAATATTTTTCTCTTGTAAAAATAAACCAGTTTAAAGTAAGAATTTTATAAAACGCGTGACTATCAGAATACTAAAATATATATATATGTGTGTGTGCGTGTATATATATATATGATAAAAATTATAGAAGTAAATAATTCATCAAGTGTCGACTAATGAAATTATAAATATTCTGATGAATATATTTGCTCGCTTTTGTAAATTTTATTTTATTTTAGATACATAATCGACTTGCACATTCGAAAAATAACTAAAAAATAAATCGCGCGTGCACACTATTGCACTTTTATTTTTAAATTCGAATTACATTCGTACATATTACTTGAGTTTTTCGTGAATAAAATATTGAAGTTGGAAAAGGAAAGGAACAGTAATATCAAGGAAACTGTTTTTTCAATCAGAAGTATCAACAAGTTCACAGTTGCGTCGTACACATGTTTGTTTTATTCAATGATCATTCAAAAAAAAAACAGAAAATCTACACAAGTCAGAATAAATTCACTTAAATGAGGTAATGTCTAAAAATTGAAACGTCAAAGTTTTAACTCGACTCGCTTGAAATTCTGTAAATGAAACTAATTTATAGTATTGTGTTAAAAAAATGTTAACACGTGCACTTTCTTCGCATTGGATAATCATCAAGCATCCAAATCATCGAGTTATAAATATATTGGCGCTATTTTCTGCGTGAGTCACATACGTGACAACAGCATATATCGTAAATGGTTGTCACTTTGTGCAAAGTGAGTGAGTGAAAGAGAGAGAGAGAGAGAGAGAGAGAGAGAGAGAGAGAGAGAGAAAGGATATAGTATTTCCTACACGTACTGACTACACACACAACATACACACAAAATCTCAATACAATCTATTGCCTACTCTTTAACTTCAAACTTATAAACGTTCGTCGTCGTCTTACTACACGTTCATTTGAATTCTTGTTTGTGTATCTTTCATATCCGATAAATGATTAATCAGCTGATAATTTAGCTGATTTAAATTCCGTGAACGCGTCCGTCAGTTTCATCGAGACAAATCTAATATCAGAATCAACAGAATCCTATTCATCTGAAAAAATTAGCGATCAACTCAAGCTTTCCTCAATAATAACGCTACCTTCGTTTTGTGACACGCTTATTACAGATTAAATACATCGTAGGAAATAAATCCATTGCTATAAAGTAAACTCACAATAGAGACGTAGAGACAAAGAGCGCCCGCTATTGCAGTTTAATAAACGCGTCTTATATCTTTTTATAATCTTATCATTTTTCAGATTGCGCATATTCTAAAAATCATGACAAGCATCAGCCTAGTTTCAAATTGTCCTTATTCCGAAGACATCTCTCCTCCTAAACAAGCAACTGACACGGCGGGAAAAGAAACTGCTTCCTTATACTAGATAAGTTAATAGATAATTCGTATTGCAAATACGAATCTTTTGGTAGATCTTCTACTTGGAATCTGTTTCCATTTTGATCTCTTCCGCCTTTTTATCTTTCTTCGAAGCCTCGCTATCGGTACCTTCTCCGTTGCTGTTATCGCGTCTTCGTTTTCGAGCGAATCGTCCCTTGAATTTCGGCGGCGGCAATTGCTCCATACCTAGGACTTTGTGAATCTGGCGGAATGCCACTAATCGTAAAGCGTGTTGCGCCGACGAAGTAATATCTTCTCTCTGTTGGGACGTCATGTTTCCTATTGCATCAACTGGCTCTTTCTCGCATGGATCGGATAAGCCTAAAACGAAAAGATTATGAATCAACATTGATTTCCGTATGTTATCTTTCAGTATGTATCAGTACAGCTAAAATTTTTATCAGATTGCCATATCATCTGCGCGTATCGCGGAAGATATGATTATGATACAGGAGAACAAAATACTTGTACTCGAGTTCAAAAACCAACTCCACAATACGCTCAGTCTCGTCATCTTTTTCATCATTTGAAGATAAGAAATTAAATTATCGAAACATGATATGACAAAATAAATTTTAGAAATTACCTGGACTACCCGGTAACAATATTCCTCCAGCTACGCATTCCAAAAGTCTTCTTAAGGCTTCACCCGGACTAAGAGGACCTCCCGCGGTGCTAATCACTTTCTCAGTCAATAATTCCAATGCCTGTATATATTGAAAAACGTAGTATCGAGAATCGAAAAATCGTGAGAACAGGCGAATAATTAATGGGAGTAATTAATATGTCGCGTATACTAACCCAAGGATTTAACGGACCCCATGTTGGCACACGATTACACAGGTCGCGCATTATACGGATAACCATAACACAGCTCTGCAGCGAGGTAGCTCTAGCCTGTTGAACAGGATTAACATTTTAAAATCTACGATTTAATATACGTAATAGATGCACTGGCTCTTCTGGAGATAAGACAGCCTAAACTATCCTTCGATTGCTTTGTGTGGGCTTTAGCTATCCTCCCAGCCTCGTGCCTAGTGCCCCTAATAGTATTAGCCCATATCAATATTACCGGGTGTTTATCGATTACTCTTTCCTAGACGTTAATACCTGTCGCAATAATTAAAAAAAAAAGCCATAATTCATGTGTTTCAAGGAAAACTGTGCACATCTTATAGAACAACTTTAAAACTCGACTCTAATCTACAGAAACACCCGGTACACTTATGACGCGCTACTGTGTGTTTGTGCTTGTCTGTCTCTTTTAATCTCCAAAGCTGTGCAATTAACGCACATGAAATTGTTACAATACAAAAATGGAACGAAATACATAATCTCACAAAAGCTGTACTGATGCTATATGTCGATTTGCTTTCAAGTTAAGACAGACCTAGAACAGACGCAGCCTAGGCTACAACGCATTAAGGACGATCCAGAATAATGAATTACGCTTGATCGTAAGGCAATCGAGGTCTGCGTTAGTAAAGAAAATAAAGAAAATCACATTCATTCTAAGAATATAAATGAATTATACTCGAATTGCGACGTCTCGCAGTGCAGTTCCTATTATTCTGGATGTTGAAGATTTAAAGCAAAGCAGATGTAAATGCATCTAGCAGCATTTTCGCGTGACTGTCGAGATACACATTTACATGTTGCTTACTTGCAAGATTTCTTGCCTGATATATCTGATCGCATGTTCGATGTATGATTAGCTTTCTCTTCCACGTACGGACGATGCCACTGTTATTTTCGGAACTATTTTTATTTCGGACCGTTCTAAATTATGGTATGGCCATAAACGGTGGTAATAAACGTGGTCCGAAACGTAAATGTAAAATCTAAAACTCCGAAGAGGGTACAGTGGACAAAGCCGACTTGGTGTGTGTTTAAAAATTCAGCGGATATAGAAACGGTGGACATCGAACGTGATCAAATAAGCAATTCAGACAGAATCATGTCAACGACAGGTCGGTTAATGATAAAAAATAAAACCGTCACAAGGCTGGAAGTTTCTAAGACTGCTTTTTCTCTTTTTCTTTCTTTTTTGGTTTGATTAAAATTGTTTTAAGAGAGAGAGAGAGAAAGGACAATTTGCACGCGTCTCACGTTTTGTCAGGAGAAAATAAAAGAAAATGCTCCGTTACATAGCGCCAAACAAGAATGTGGCACCGACAATTTGAGTTCTTGAACTGAGAGTTAATGGATTCAAACCTGAAACCACTTCGCGTGCCTGAGTGCAGCTAAAGCTTCCAAACACTTAGCCTTGGGAAGTACATCTGGTGGGTCTGGTTTCGTCACACTGGAGGCTGCGGGCGTTGTTTGCAGTTGAGCAGCTTCCTGCTGCTGCTGTCCACCATTATCTGAGATTTCAACAAAGAAAGCACAACACGCTTAGACAACACTTAGAGTGTTTGATCATGCCCAGAGATTTTAGGTATTCCCTCTCTCTATTAATATTCGTTTCAACTTAAGCACCTTTATATTGTGGGCTATACCGTAATGATGCCAACGTGAAAAAAGAAATATAAGCCTGATCGAATGTAGTACGTTTGCAATGCATCGAGTTCACCCCCGTTAAAACGTTCTTTCTCGGATGGTTCTTCTGCCGCTTAAGAACATCCGACGATTCCTATCAGCATCGGTAGTGTCACCTCTATCCGCTTAAAAGGTAGGTAGCACCGATGCCAATAGAACGGTCGGTTAAGATTCAGAGGTAATGTAATGCACATCGCAGAATGTGCGTACAGCATTCGATAACAGTCAGAGGGATTTTCTGTCTTTTTTTATGCATGATCAAAAAGTCCATAGTTTTAAGATTGCCTCAGCGTTGTTTCCTCCTATCGCAAGCGTGTCCACGTTCAATGAAATCTCTCGTTAGTATTGATCGTCGGTGGAAATTCTAATTCGAATATTCATTTTCGACAAAATATACAAATCGTTACTATAAATGACATAACGCGCAATAATGGAAGCCGGCATCTAATCGTATCATATTTACGCTCTTTTTCTGCGAAATTTATCTCAATATCGTTCGAGTATTGTTTTGTGATATACTCTTAATAATTGGAAATGAATTCTACAAAGAGGACTCTGTCGTGGACACACTAAGACACGCAGCTATATCGAAAAGGAAATGAACTTTTATATTAGAGCGTATGTACACTGGCAACCGTCGAATCGTCCTTGGCTGCCCCGCATCGTCCTGGTGCTTAAAAAAACTTACAGAAAATCTTCTGGGCCATGAAAAGAACAAACTAAATGTACAACTCGCAGAGTAGATCAAGAAAATGACATGAAAATAAAAGAGGTGCACGATTTCATAAAAAACCCCGCTTCGCCTTTATAGTTATCCTTTTCTTGGCCACTATAAAAATACGAAACAATGAAATCACCTGCTGCGGCAGACTTGGGTGTCTCGCGCATCAGAGGGCTGGTGAGTGTCACGCTGACGGTAACTGTACCCCCAGAGACAGTCAAAGCCGCGGATTCTGGATGTTTTCCAACGTTGTAAGTTTCTTCTGGAGCTACATTCTTTAACTCGCCCGGTAAAATCTCAGCAACCTTATTGAGCAATGTTCTATAAAAACGAATAGTCTCGTAAATTATAATGTATACGCGCGATTACTGTATGCAAGGAAATCATCTGAGATACCTGGTAGGTTTCTCTGCGCACAGTACAACAAGACACACGTGATTATCTCCGGATAATAATAGCCCTTTGGCCAAGTTTCCGACGCGCATAACGCCACGAAGTATCCTAGAATCTTCTTTTTCCTTTTGAAACGAGAATAAATTCCCATCGCTTCCATCTTCTTTTTGTGGTGTAACTGCCTTCTTTTTGTCAGCTTCTTCTTTCTTCAATGCATCAGCATTTGCCTGCGGGGTACCAGCTTGTACATTTGCTGCAGTAGCATTGGAATTGGCAGGAGTATTCTTTTTACCTGTAAACAATCATGTTCGTCAGTGTAATTCATAATTTTAAAGTTTGCACAAAAAGAATGCTTGAAAGTACTTACCAGCCTCAGCTAAAGCATCCGACACAAACTTCAATGCCTTTTCTGTGTGAGAAACTATTTTCTGAACAGCCAATAATTCTTGTTCCTTAGGATAAATAGTTGTATGATGCGCCAATACATGTTTGTCGTCAGATGAATCCGGTCGTCTTTGAGGACCTGGGAATAACATCATGGGTGGTGGTCCTTGGAATGGACGCGGCATCGGTGGGGCACCTGATCCACGTCCATATCGTCGATACCATTCGAAATATTCGCATTCTTCCTCGTAGCGGCGCCTCTCTTCCCAATATATCATTTCCTCGTCCATCATGGGTCCCATAGGTCCCAATTGATTGATCTCTTCTCTGCGACGTAAATACTCGTCGCGCATTTGTTGCCTACGTAATTTTTCTTCCAGCATCTTGCGCTGTTTAAGGCTCGGTTTCATGTCAACAATCAAATCGGGATTGACCTTCTTCTTGTAGGCAAATCTATGACGACGACCTTTCATATGCATGTCTTTGGCATTAGGATCATTGAATCGACACTCGCATAGTTTACAATTGAAACTTATGATCTTTCCATCCTCAGATTTATTCTCCTCGATATATTCTTGGCCAACCGGTTGAATATCCTTTTCATCGCCTGTAGCCTCTTCCACGGTTTCTTCGACTGATTCCTCCTGCTTAACCTCTGCAGTTTGATTTTGATTCACCGTGCCTAAGTTTCCAGCTGAAACATTTGTACAAATGCAATTGAGATTATATAGATGCTTTGTCCTATAATAGTCCTATAATATATAATATTAATAGAAAAATATCACTAGATTCTAATAATTTCTCATAACATGCAAAAATGTAGGAATTTACTTACAAGCGACAAAATTGATTTTAGGTGTTGCTGTCACTGTCGACTTCTTAGCAGCTGCAGCTTTTGCAGCTGGTTTTGGATTTAGAACTGTGGGATCCGCACTTGGTATAGGTTTTCCAAGTTTAGTGTGCAATTTGACGACCTTCTGATGCTTGGCACCTCTGATGTGAGCGGCGTATGCATCGTTTCCAGTACAAGTTACATCACACAGCTCGCATCGAAGACTGTTGCCTGCTCCACGCGCTGGGGGCTGTTGTGGCACCTTCAGGGAAGCCTCCTTCTTCTTGTGCTTCTGACCCTCTAGATGCTCACGATAAGTCTGTGGCCCGGCGCAGCTGATCTTACAGACATCGCAATAGTGAAGTTGTTGAGGCTTAGGAGGCTGCTTGGGCCGCATTGCCTTCATCCCTCCCCCGCCAGCTCCGAATCCCTTCCGTCCGTAGCCCTGCCAACCTCCAGTCTTCTGGTTAGTGGAATTGCTGTTTGCACTCTGTTGGGCTACATACATAGTCGCAGCGCTATATAGCGCTGCGTCGTAGCCGGAATACGTTGTACTCGCCGTTTCTAAGGGAAATGAAATTGAAACCTCAAACTTTGGAGGGGCCCAAACCATTCGTATTTTCGCGCGACGAACAAAACTTTTACTATTATTCATTTCAAGATGCATCAAAAGACGAACTACGAAGACTCCACGAAGACGAAACACCGATGGGAAATTGATGTACTCGAAAATGTGCTCCATTCTTCGGAGTGGATAAAATGAAATTTATAACTTCTGCTAACTCCTCAAACTGTTATTACGATCGAGAATGCTAGCAGAGCTTTGAAAATTTGTTTTGGCATTTTTCATATGTATTGTGAGAGGATCAATTTCATGTTATTAGTTTCTACGTCACAGTTAGTGGTCAAAAGAGGACCGAAAATATTTAAACATAAATGTATAAAAAAAAGTCAATACACTTACTATTTGTTGCAGTTGATGGTGTAGCGGCAGGCGTAGCTGGAGCTGTATATCCTGACGAATAAGTAGCGCTCTGTGTAGGATTGGATTGTTGATAAGCTGTACCAGACGCTTGATAGGTCTTAGCTTGTCCAGTAGTAGTGGCTTGTCTAGCAGTACCAGTATAAGCACTGGTCGTGCTGTAAGCAGGCTTTGCAGCCTGATAATGTGTTTCGGTAGTAGTGTAAGTTGCTGCAGCTGCTGCTGGTTGTTGGTAATAGGTTTTAGTCGCGTCGTATGTAGCTGCTGGAGCAGCTCGTCCGTAACCGTAATCGTAAGTTTGAGCTACAGTACCGGGATTAGCAGCTGCAAGGAACATGTATTGCAAAACATTATTGTTATCGTACTTGAAAATAATTATATTATTGACAATATATGAGAAACAAAAAATGCTATTTAAAGCATTTAAGCTAACATTATATTTATTGTATAACAAATGCAATACAAGTAAAATAAATAAAAATATTTCTTGTCCTTCCTCATTCTTAGGTCATATTCCACTGATATATACTACAGTATTCAAAATTTACAATTCAATGTTATGTATATTATATAGTTTTTCAGTGCTGATAGTATACATTGGAACATGATATTTGTTCGTGTTGCCTTATTTTTTATACTCAGCATTTTTGCTTTCTTTCTTTTCAGCATTCAAATATATTTCATTTGAATTGCAAAAATTTTAAGCAACGTGAATAGACCTATAGCCTCAATAGTCACCCAATTGTTAAAACAAGCATCTATTAATAACGTATTTAATTCACTGACTCAACCCAAAATGGTTTCTAAATCAATGGTCTTTCTTTTTAACTACAAAGAGCTATGCGAGAAATACAAAAGACTAGACGAATCAATTAAGAATCGGGTCGAATTAGTATATCGAATACATTACAAGTGTCAGTGGATTTCCGGTTTACTATGATTATGTTCCATTTAACGCTCATGGAATCATTTCATTGCTTATCTAATGTTAAATAGAATTGTCCACAGTAGATCATAGTACCACATGGAAAACTTATAGAAGGAACTGGATGCAAGTGTAGCTCCACTTGCTACACCTGAACCCGATCAGCACTTTTTTCCATGATATTGTTAATACTTATTTAAATCTTTAAAAAGAAAGTTTATATTCCATGAAAGATGAAATTTCATACAAAGTACGTTAACGATAGGTATACTCTTTGAAATTTCAAATTTCTTTCATAAAGAGATCGATCATTAAACGTGACCATGCGGAATTTGCACGTAGAACCTACCTGCGTACGTTGTCCCAGTTGCGGCTGCAGCAGCAGCTGCCTGATACGTCTCGTAACCGGTCGCAGCGGCGGCAGCGGGTCGTTGAGTATACGTGGCAGCGGTAGCTGCCGGAGTTACCGCGTATCCTGCTTGCCCGGTCTGATATGCGGCGCTGGTCGCCCTATTCATGAAGCAACGTTAAAAAGTAAAATTATCACAGCCGTATTATAGTAGAGGTTGATTGAGCGTTCGCGCGAGGAAATGCGACACGCAACGGCAATGCGGACGATGATAAATACGGCGTAGGAAAAATGTATCGGAAGCCCCTCGGGGGAGACGCTCGACTCGGGACGCTAATTTCTCGCGGCGAGAGTAATTGAACGTCTTTTATCACTATCGCAGGCACACGCTCGAGGCCACGAATCCTCGCTCGACTTAACACTAGCTACTTAGTGATAATGATAATGCAGACGATTTCGTACCCATATTGCGTCCCACCGTGGGTAAAGCCAAAATAATTGTTCTGAGCCATCCTTCCTCGCGAAGAGAATCTCGAAAAGAAGGACAATGGAGGCAGTCGTAGGGCGTGCCACGAGCGTACTCGAAAGATAGAACGGCGGCGGTAGTGCGGTATTGCCGCGCACGCCGATTGGCTGGCGAGCCGTGAGAGCGACGCGCCCTCAGTGGCCACTTCCGCAAAGAACCAGCAGCGCGCGGCGGAAGATTAGAAACTGCACTTCCGCGCGAATATACGACTACTGGACTACAACGCGCCCGCGCATTCTACACCTGGCGTCGCCGCGCTACCTGCCGCCGGGCGCCGTCGGCGTGCGAGGCGAGCTACCTGCCCTGCCGCCGAGCCAGAGATTACGTCGCACGAGGTAAAGATACCCGGAGGAAGGTAGATGAAAGAGAGAAAAAACGGCAGCGCGATGTGGCCCGCCCGTATGAGTAACGATCGGCCCGAACCGATATGCGATCTTAATCGAATCTCACCAAACTTACTGCGTGTCTTTCTCGGCTATTCTCCGGGACGCCGGGAGTAGTGGAGCGTGAGTAGCGTGAAGAACAGAACTTGTTTAGCGATAATAATTTCGCGGCTGGTCGCGTATCGTCGGGATCGTCGGGATCGTCACGCGACGTGGCGCATCGAACATACGTACAGCGTGCGCGGGGAAGGGCTCGAGGCTTGCCGTTAGCAGAAACGTGCGTTCGTTCGTGCGTAGGTGCGTGCGTCGCCGTGCGAGACGAGATACACGCGCTACGACCGCGCTCGCGCTCGTTTGTTCGCCGTGCCGTATGCGTGTCCGGAAGGCGTAGGGGGATCTAGATTCTAGCGCCGACGCGCTCAAGATGTTCCTAGTGCTTCTCTATTACTTCTTCCCCGACGCCCTCTGCCAGTCATCCCCTCGCAACATCGCTCACTTCCGGAGTTCGTTGTCGATTGACGTTGTCGCGTTTCCAATTATCAGCTTCTACCGATGTAGATTAATTTTAATCTCGTCGATTTAATTTGCTTTTCGTCTTTTCCTGTCCTAAGAATTAATCTACATTGACCTAATTTCCATCGAGGGTTTAAATCGGATCAGAATGTAAGAACCAATCAACTACGAGCATCAAGTCGAGCATTCCCCTGTTACAGTGAAATGACAGGGGAATGCTCGATTGTAGTTGGTTCTTACATTCTGATCCAGCTTAAACCCTTGGTGGAAACTAGGCCATTGGTAGAAATGAACATAAGCCGTGATCACAGGAGGGTTGGTGAGATTAGATTGGATTAAAATTTCCAATTGAAAAAGGAAACTAAGATCTGTTTTTTATTGCTACACTCTGAATCTGGTGCAATAAATTGAACAGATCGAGTTAACATCGAGTTTAGTGCAGTTTGCTTTAATTAGTTAAATTCCAACCTGATCTCAATTTGAAGTGGAGTCAAGATCTTATAATATAAATACTTCGAAACATCTCGACCAATCGGAAGATAGAATTTTACAAATTGATCAATCAAGAAATGCTTCAAAGCATTTATTGCATTACGTTAATCATATCCTTAGGTCGATATTAATAGACTAGTATTTACAGATGATTCTTATATTTCAAACTGGCTTAAATATAATATTAAGATGTACAAGCCAATCAGAAGATAGTATTGTAGAATGCCCTTAAGAATCATTTGTGCCTTTTTATGCTGACATTCGATTTTAGCACCTCATTTTTAGCATCAAAACAGATCACGTGATAAAAATTGATGAATATCAAGCATTAATTTCGATTACGTGACTTATTTGGCGCTAAAAATGAGCGTTGAGTTAGCATGAAAAGACAGCTTTAAGCCTTAAAATTATGAATGCAGTTTTGATGATCATGAAAACTTGCCCTTGGCTGGCCATCTTTAATATAACACCTCGCCGTGAATGGTGATTCATTAAACATTAAGCATTCCTTTTCGTTGCACTAGACTACACTAAAATTTTCTATCTCACTTCTACTAAATATATATCCGCTTCAAATATTGTATCTATTTCATTTCAAGTGCAGTAAGTGTACACTGTTTTCAGCCACAATGAATAGCTCTATTATATCATATGATAATAATACGTTGATATAAACATGTAACTGTAGTTCATTGAGTAGCCTCAGTAATCTCGTAGCTTCGATCACGCAATTTATTCATATACTGTGCGCGAGATTAAGAACTGAGATTACCGTATTATTATATAATACATATATTTTCAGAAGATCTGGCGAAACGCCAATTAGACAGACACGGTGGTGTCTAATTTCGTCGCGGTCAGCTGGGAATTATAACACGGATTTTTCCACTCGCTACTTTCATATTTCACCGGGAGATCAATATGCGTTTAGTACTATTTTTCTTATTACTCAATTGTTTATCATTCTCAATATCGAAGAATATCGTGCTAATTATTACGGATGATCAAGATTCTGTTCTAGACGGCATGGTAGCGTCTTTAATTCTATTTTATTCAAACTAGTTAACAAAATAAAGATAAATAAAATTAATAAAAATTCAATCTAATATATTATATGTAGATATATATAAATTAATAAAATTTATTTTCAAATGTATCGACAAAGGATCCCGCACTAATCATAATAAAAGTGACTTCGGTCAAATTGACTGAAATTAATTGTGATTATATTTTGCAGATTATGAGATAAGGCAGCAGCATAAACTTTTACATAAACTTTTGCGAATCAACTAATTTTTAGAATTCACAGAATTTCACAGAATTTTTCTTTTCTTCCCATTTCCATGGAAAAGAAGATTTCGATTGGTTGATTCCCTTATGCACTATGCATTATGCAAAAGTCTGTGTTGCAGTCAATATTGATCAAAAGTTTTTTTAGTCAAAATTATCAAAAATTATTCTATGCTCTGATTGGAATCGCAACTTCCTAACAGAGCCTTAAAAATGTTAACAACTCTGCAAACGAAAATGGATTAAAATGGATTGAAATTTTTTTCTATCCAAATGCGAATATTTTTTTTTGGATTCAATTGAATTCAATTAGATTCAATTGGATGCAATTGGATTAAAAAACTGCATTTTCTATTCAAAATTTTGAATTGAACAGTATTCACAATTGTGTGCACGGAAAAAGTTAATATTATTTTTAGGTTGAAAGGCATAGAGATATGCTCCATGCAATTCCTATAAATGAATAAAAATGCATTCAGAATTGAAAACCATTCATTTTAATTCGTGAATCAATATTTCTGAAAATCTGAATCCATTTCAATTCATTTCAATTTATTCTCGTTTGCTGGGAAAGTATTAAAAATCGAAGCGTTTTTTTAATACTTGTGCTACCAGCAGAATTAATCCATTTTTAGTTTTACGTAAAGATCGAAACTCTTTTTTTGCTCATATCTCATAAATCTACAAAATATCATCATCAATTTGACCGAAATCATTTTTATCATATGATTAATGCAAGGTCTTTTATAGAGGAAATGCAAAAAATAATAAAATAAGATTAGAAAACAATTATAGCCGTTTATACTTTGGAAATGTATGCTTACCGTGATTTAATTTATAATTTTAGACGCCAATGACAAATACTCTGAATCTTATAGGAGGTCGAGGTGCTACGTTTACAAATTGTGTAAGTATAAAAAATGCGGAAATTATTTCTATTCGGTTTGATGTGTAAAGAAAGAATCGTCGTTTAGTTTGTAGCCACACCGGTTTGTTGTCCCAATCGGGCATCTATTTTGACTGGACGATATCAACATAATCATCTAACGGTAAACAATTCTATCGCCGGTGGTTGTAATAGCGCGCGATGGCGACAATTACAAGAGCCGACAACGTTTGCCTCTCTTTTGCAAAATATCGTTGGATATAAAACGTTTTACGCAGGAAAATATTTGAACCAGGTAGACTTTCTTCAATGATTCTTCGACTAAAGAAAATTTCGTTTTACGATGTACACGAATGATATTATAAGCAAAAATAATTTTATTTAAATTTTATAAGATTTTTTAATTCAAAATTTGAGGTCTAAAATAATTGAAGTAAAAATTAGATTTTAAAATTTGTGAAATGGAATTTGAAAATCTTTTTACTTTTTTCTATAATTATTATTTGTGATAATTAAAATAAATTAATGCACATGCGATAGTATGGAAAGAAGGAAACTGGCGGTGCAGCTCATGTACCATTGGGATGGGATTGGTGGGCCGGTCTCATAGGAAACTCAAAGTATTACAATTATTCGTTATCCATAAACGGTACTGAGAGAAAATACGGTGACAGCTCGAATGATTACCTTACCGACGTGATCGTGAGTATACAAAAATGTTCAACATGAACATACAACTGAGAGTAAAAAATCTAGTCTGATTAATATATAAATATAGCGAATAAAATTGTATTTGTAATTTTTCCATCTTTTTGAACATACTAATAAATTAATTATTTTTATGAAATTTTTTTTTCTCTATTAAAAAAACTACCTGTGAATCGTACATCATTTTTGCTCTTTATCGTACGCGTGAATTTGAAGCCTTTTCATTTTTTATTATAATTATTTGAGTTCTATAGGCTTTGTTCATTAATAGAACAAATAAAAAAAAATCATAGCTGAGTTCTATATATATATATATATATATATAATCTGGCTGTAAATTTTATCAAAGAATACTCTGGTGATCAACCTTTTCTTATGATGTTGGCACCTCCAGCCCCTCACGGGCCATTTATACCCGCAGTCAGACACAAAGATAAATACATTGGCACAAAAGCAAAAAGAACACCAAATTTTAATATACCCGTGAATCAGGTTACAACATTTGTCCAACATAACAATTATTTTTTCCAAAATAACTCGGATTCTTAAAGATCATTTTAGATAATACATAATTTATGCTAAAAATCAAGATATTTTATTTATAATCTTATTATATGCCATGTAATATGGAAAGCAATTAAGAATTAGAATTCTTTTAAAACATATACATGCATATATAAAAATAAAATATTGTACAAAAAATAATCACGCATTAAAATACATGACATATGAAATTATAAACAAAATTCTATCCTCGGATGTAAAGTCGAAATGTAGATTCTTATTTTTGAAAATAGGATAAACATTGGCTAGTTAGGAAAGGTCCAATCCCTTTGCCAGACGATATATTACCAAAATTAGACGATATCTACAGGCGGAGGTGGGAAACCTTATTAGCGGTAGACGAACTCATTAAGAACATACACGATTTATTAGAAGAGCGAAATCTTTTAGATGACACTTATTTTATTTACACCTCCGACAATGGATATCACGTTGGTAAGTAATTTAATGGCGCATTGGGTCGGTATATAATTCGTTCTTATTTCATTGATTTGAGACAACTTATGATTTTACTTAAGACGATCTTAAACATAAAAATCGGGAGTACTAACTAGGCACTGAAGTACATTGAACATTAGGAAACAAAGAATTATATTATATTAAGATTAAGATACACAAAGAACAGTGAAATATAAACAGTAAACAAATAAATCATTTTTTATTACTTCTTACATTATTGCCTTATGATCTGTAGTATGATTAGCTGAGTTCCTTACTGTTTATGTCTATATTTTAATAAATAAACTGCGTATTCAATCATCGCAATGATCACGCTTTATTATTTATATGACTAGATAATTTCATGCTTTTGTCGTACTTCCAGTAGATAGAATCATCTTAAATTTTGATAGCTCTACTAATTTTAGAAGCTCGATATATAATACATTATACATATATAAATAATATTTAAATATATTTTTAAAATTACGCGCTTGTCTTGTACTAAATAAATAATACATATTATTATATATTTATTATATACTTTTTACGTATTTACAAGGTGCATTATTTTTTAATAGGACAGTTCAGCATGCCAATAGATAAGCGTCAACCTTATGAAACAGATATACGTGTCCCGTTACTGATATCCGGTCCCGGAATCGAGCTGTCTACGGTTTCTGCGCCAGTCAGCAGTGTAGATATCTTCGCCACGATTTTGAACATAGCTGGCATGAAATATCCATCGGATGGCACGACATTATTTAATTCAAATCGTAACTTACCTCAAGATCGCATTGTTTTGATAGAATATAGAGGAGAAAGGTCCAACGAACCATCGCCTGGTTGTCCAAACGACGATTTGAATGTCACGGCAAGTCTCAAATATTAAAATTTTTATTTTTCAAAATTTATGTTTCTTTGAATTGCTATGTTAATTATTTTTTTAGTTATGCATGGAAGAATTGGCGTGCAAATGTCAAGACGCTGCGAACAACACATTCAGTTGCATTCGTCGCGTTTCGCCGAATTTCAACAACATCTTCTGCGTCTTCGAAGACGATCAGGTACTGTCCGCATCTTTTAACACTCGAAAGAGTTTTGTGTACTACAGATCTTTGATATCTTCTTCAGAGATTCATTGAAGCTTACGATATGAATATCGACGAATATCAAATGGTGAATATCGGATATACTATGAAAAAAGGATTGAGGTACAGATTCAGAAAACGTCTTAAGAGAATGGTGGTATGTCAGACTGAACAATGCGTTCTCACGCCGGGAAATAAATATGAGTAGCATACATTTATTAATTTCTATCCTTAATATTAGATATTCTCATACATGTGTTATATATCAAGTGTAGTAAAATACGCGAAATTACATAATTATCATATTAAAAAAATAACGCTTTAAGATAAGAATCATATGAATTTATTTCTATTTTTAATTAAATTGTTTTCTCTTGCATATACATTATATTTTTTAGTATCGAGAAGTTAATTTTTAAATTTTAAAATTGCAACTTATTTTAATTTTTTATAACAAATGAGTTAGTTTTTGCAAAATTAAAGCCGATTTAATTCTTGTTATCTTTTATGAAAAATAATTCTGACAATGTTTGTTCTAATAGTTATGATAATCTTTCGAATGTAATTTAAGCTCTCATCTAAGCTTTTATTTAATTGTTTTTGAAAAAAGATAAATTTGTTTAAATACAAATATTATTTAAAGTCATTTGAAATAAAATAATTGAAATATATATATATATATATATATATATATATATATATAATAATAACAAACATATTTTCGTATAAGATTATATTATATATTCTATCTCATAATATTATATATGTATTTAATTTATTATAATTTGGAAATTGCAGCTTAAGCGAGATATTCGCGTAACTTTTTCAGCTTATTTTTAGCTCTAAATTCATCCCTTGAGGTATTGACGTATAATTAAGAATCACCCTATATACTATCTATTCTAGGTCGGAAGTAAGAGCACCGAAAGTTGTCTTATTTCGAATTATTGCATTTATGGAAATCGCCGTCGGAGAATACGCCGCGAATCTGGATATAAGAATAACTCGCCTTGCGCTCGGGAGGGAGGGGCGTGCCCCCCGCGATGGAACTGTTTTCTAAGCAAATATTTTTATTAAAGCCCCGCGGAGAGAGTCTCGAATATCTGAATAGCAATGGCGATATTCGCGAAGGAAAAAGGAGCAGGGATGGGAGGAGGAGGTGATGGAAAAAAGCCGAGCGTTGAAGACAGAACGCGATACTATATCGGACGTGTACATATTTATATTGCTAAAACGTTTCTGGTTCCTCCAGAGGATTTGCAGCGATGTGCGCGAAACAACGATTCTCGCTACTCGATATACTTTAACTTGCTCGCGCTATTATTTCACGTGTAAGCGATATAAGCCATTTCGATTCGCACACAATACAGGTGAATGGAGAAATAATACGGAAAGATGTATATGATTTTTATATTACAAATGAATAATTAAGAGAAACGAATATGTAGAGAATGTTAAATATAAACGTGACAATTCTTTTATTTAGATTTTTATTATATATACTATTCCATAAATCCATACAACACCAGAAATTTGCAGCAATATTGCTGTAATATTACTGCAATATGTGTATTTCTGAAATAATGATCTATGTGCTGTATGGAAATTATATACATTTATTATATTTTTTGCATATTTATTCTTATATATTATTTATTATTATCTCCTAATTATTATTTTGTATATATGTATATATACATACAGAGGACATCCTGTATATGTTACATGACGTATCATATTATATACGATTCCATTTTTTATATTATATTATATGTATCTTTTGAATATGTACAGGGTGTCCTAAAATTGACGATAAATATTTTAAAGACAGATTCTTTTTATCTTTCATATTTAAAGATTTTTCATTAAATGAATCTGCCTTTAAAATATTTACCGTCAATTTCGCACATGCGATCGAAGAATGGTTAGATGCTGGCGCATGCACGAATATTCTTCAAAGTGCGACGAGACTCGTGAGTACCGGCGCACAAAGCGTCCTGGATTCGCCCCTTTCGGTGTCAAGAAGCGTGAGAGACGGTCTTTCTTCGTAACGTGAATGAACGTCAAAATGTTTGTAGACTGCGGTGGTAGCTGGCCACGGGCCCGTGGGTCCGTTTAATCGTTTGCACAGATGGCATTACGACGAATCTATCGGCCGCGTGCGCTGATCGTCTTTGAGATTATTCGTTAGCGAAGTTGCAAGACGTTTCTCAGCGACAAAGCTGAAAGCAAGATCAGGACTTATTCCGCAAGATTTGCATTTTGCGATCCGCCTATGGAAAATGGATGAAAATGAATCGCCAGAAAAATTCGTTATGCGAAACCGAATGGACAAGTACAGATATATAGGATTTCTCTTACATAAAAATTTAGTAAAGAAGAATAGAAGGTAATGATTAATTACTTATTTTAAGTATTAAAAGTATCGAATAACAGTGCTTTTAATATTGAAAATAATTAATTAATTTGGATTTCTGTAACAGTTGAAGGAAATGTGATTGCGAAATTCCAATTTTTGAAAAATTTGTATGTATTGTTTCGCATTATATACGATTTTTGATTGTATTTTTTCCGTAGAACTTTCCATATCTTAAAATTCTACACGTTAATCGTTCGAAAAACAGACCTAAGAAGAATATAGATTCTTGAGCTTACAATAACCGACTTTCCGATTTCTTTCCAGATTTTTGCGAATCGATATTTCATTGATACTGCATAGCAGTTCAATTCGATGCAGTTTGCGATCTACATGTAGTTTAGTTGTATTTTCCTGACAGGAAGGCACAACGCGAGCGAAGCGATACTATTGTACGAGGATTTTGGCGGATCATTCGATCCTCCTCGATCGATCGCTCGATTGGGCGTTTACTGATCTTCGTTACATCGCTGCTGAAACGTGTAAGAGTCGGCTTGTGGACGAGCCCTTTTATTCTGTGTTTATTGATCGTTCGAGCGAACGATCGCCTCCTTGTTGGCGAGGATCAATGGCTTTCGTTGCCTTTCTAGCCGTAGATCTAGGCTTTACTTTCGTCCCTCTTTCTCCCTCTATCCGGGGGTTCCAGCAGATACTTATGCCAAGTTGCACTTATATTGCAGGGAGAATTACAAAAGGGATCGATTTATCTTGAAAAGATCGCCGAGTCTTCTAAAAAAAGATTTACATATATTAAATACATAACAAGTTTACTGTATAAATATATTCTACTTATTATGGCGCTCTAATTATATGAAAGAAATAGCGTTTCGCTTAGTTTTTCAATTGCAACTTTTGTCTTCTATCACTTACCATTAATCAGCTATTTCATGTGATATACAATTTAATCACCAAATGTCAATTTGTCGATTATAATAATAATATTATATAAATCAAATAAGTAAAGAGAGTGTAAATATTATATAATTATAATATTACATAATAATATTATGAAATGTAAAACGATTTGGCAATCAGCATCGTTATCAGCAGCGAGATATCCCGATCTCGTTCTTTTAAGATTGAAAATCATAACATTCGTCGAACGCATTAAAAATTAAGCAATTTACAATCTCGAGCTTCTCGGTGATTTGTCTTCAAACGGCATCCCTTGTTATTCGATAATTAGCTGCTCCCGCCTTCGGTGTAACTTGGCGCGAAGCGAAGCGTATTCTCTGATTTTCCTTTGGCCGACTCGTGCCTTCTCCTCTCTGCGATTTCCACCTCCGAGACCGGCAACGTGGAAAATGCGAATTTACTGTAAATTAGTGAATTGGAAAATAACGGAGTGGAAGCGCTTCTTTCTTGACGAACCTCACGACGATCGCGTTGTACGCGCAACAAGATCCGAGACCATAAATCATAATTAGTAAAACGGAAATTATCAGAGTCCATTTCAAAGTCAGCGATTAGTAAGAATTTTTCAAAATTATCTTCCAAAATTTCTCACTTCAAAGAATAACATAAATCTAGACTATTAAAAAAGAAAAAAAAGATAAAAAAAATAAATAACAGATAATTTAAAAAAAGTGGTGTATTAATAAAAATCAATCCTTCTCTTTAAATTACAGATAGTAATGTTTCCACATTTAACTTTAAATCATATTAAATTAATATACGCGTATGTATAATTGTATACTTGTAATTACATTTCCTTTCTAATCAGTTTCTATTTTCTACATTTTTCATTTTTAACAGTGTGGATTTGTATTATTCTTTTCTTAACTTTTTCGAAGATGTACGCTTTTTCGGAAATGTAATGTTAAAATCCAAGGGAGGTTTCACGCTTCTTTGTAGAAAACTCGTCTAATTCATGCACGACACGTTAAACGGCGCATCGATACACGAGTGTATCGTCATCGGCTAATTATAGCCTTACCTAATTTTCCGTGCACGCGATACCAAAGAGCGATACGGGGCGCGTCTTTAATTACCGATCCATTTCTGCATAAATGCGCCGCGGAACGCAGCCCGCCTGACGATGAAACTCGTATTACCGGTGCCGGCTTATACGAACTACAGTAGTCTAATCAAACACGGAGCTATTAACCGGGTCAACATTTCGAGTTTGGGGTACTTAGTGCCAAAGACTTCGCGGTACCTATGTCAATGACGTAACGCACACACGCGCGTACGCGCGTACTCGAAGCGCACGCACACAGGCGCGTGCACTCATCGTCGAGTACCAACGGTGAATGAGTAGCAAAGCGGCCGTGTCGGGCGGCCTTAAATAAATATCTAATGTGCCCAACCCCGACTGGAACCTCCCCCCCCCTCCCTCTGGTCGGTCCTCGCTAATATTGTTTTAGGCACAGCGAGGCAAGACGAGTTTTGTAACTTGAGAAACGAGCGCGACTCGCGTGCAGAAGCGGCGAGAAGACGACATAATAGCTAGGTGTTCGAAGATCTTGTCAAGCACTTAAGCTTGCGGATACTCTGCTACTGCACGAGTACCAGCGTTTTCCTGAATTTATTTAGAGTACATAAATTCGCCTGAAAAAAAAAATATCGGGCTCCTAACAGGCTGGGGGGTGTGATCGTCTGAATTTCACGAAATAAGCTTTAAAGATAATGAATAGGAAGAAAGTATATTTGCTCCTGTAATTGTTGTAATAATATATTGATACATGAAAAGGATAGTTTTATGGATGAAGTATGTAAAAATTTAGCTAATGATTTTTGAAAATAATTTTATTGGACCGTTATGCGGTATTAAATAATTATGCAAGATGATTAAGCTGGTTGATACTAGAATGTTAAAACTTTTCAACACAATTATTTTTAGATTTGTATATCTTAATACACGATAAAAAGTATTGTGTATTTGTGTTGGGAACAATTCATTCGCATTCTTGTTAACAGTTTGTGTTGAATTTTTTAATATATTCGAGTGTTAATTTAACATTTTTTAGTGTCAAAACGATACAATTTATGAGTAAATGAACAAGTAACATAAAAATAATGTTTTAAAACGTCAATTCTAAGATGAATGAATAAATTACGCGTTAATTTACAACATATTATGAATATTAATTATACTAAAAAAAATATTGTAATAAAAAAATATACTGCCACAGTTTGTAAACAAACTGTGTCAGCATTACCTTTTTTTGTTTGATCATTTTTTTACACAATGTGTTGTTTTGTCACATATTCATCTTATGTTAAATGAACACAAAAATTTAAGTAGTCCCCCATTTGGGACATACGAAATGAGCTATTCGATACAATTTTCCAACAGTGTAAATTTGTTACTTCAGCAAAATCTTTTTTTATATAACAATTTTATATCATAATATATATATTTTTAGTTATTTATCCGTTTTAATATTCAGTTTTTAACATATTTGCGATGAATAATATTTATATTTCAGTTCTGCTAAAACATAAGTACTTGAAACACAATATTATATATATGTGTTTTAAGTACTTATGTTTTAATAAATCACGGAAATCATGCTTGTTATCTGTTATTTTTTACAACAAAAATCGCAAAATATATATTTAAATCGGAATGTTGAAAAATTATTGGTAGGACGAGATTAAAGTTTAAGGGAAATCTACTCGGAAATGGCCAAGAGATATGTAAATAAAAGTACGGAAAACCCGAGATCTCTTGTATATATGTATAATCATACGTTCTGTTCCGTTTTCACACGCTGAGGCTCTTTTCGCCTCTCGTAACACACAGCTGCTACTTCCGTAGCAGTCCATTTGCCGCGGAAAGTGCCACTTTGTTTGCGGAAAGTGCTTTTTCAAAGAAAAAATCACGCGGACGTAATACGCGTAATGCCGCCCGCTCGGAAACTCGGAATACCGTCTCCTAGTAAACGCGATGTTCTTTAAAGTCCAGCAAAAATGCCGCATTTTTTCACATAGTGACGCGTACGCGTCTCTATGTCACTTCAATCTAATCAGAAATAGTCCGCGAGGGTACAGCACGTGATAATGTCAATGCCAGAGAAAAATACCTGCGCTTCAATAGACGTCCCTCTCGCTCTCTCTTTTTTCCACCGCTGGCCAGCGTTTGTCGCGGAAATAATTAATTAAGAGTAGAAAACCACCCCTTCTTGCTTCTTCCCTCCCTCTCTCTCTCTCTCTCTTCCGTTCCCTTTCCGTCCGTTTCCCTTACGCTCGCTTTCCGCACGTTACTCCCCGCCAGTAACTCATAACTGCGCTCGCCTCTCGCTGCACCGCTGTACCCCTTTGCCTGGCGCAACCCTTATTACCGTGTCGCAGCTCGGTTAACGCGAGCGGGTTAATGAACAGCTCGGGCAAATATAGAATTTCTCATAAAAACTACAAATTACTGCTACCGCGGGTTGCTCACAGCGAGCGACGGCCACGGCGTACGTTCCGTTTTTTTCGCTCCCGCGAAAATTATACAACGCGGGTATAATACGGTGAGAATAGGGAATAATAAAAAATCGCGCCGCCATGCCACTTTGAAGATTGTACCCGCCGTCGCCGCTGCGATTTCCCGAAAGGCTGAGTTTTGCGGCGGATAATACGGCGGGTGAAAAAAATCCATCCGAAAAAGAGAGGGAACCGAGCGCGCTCAGAGCGCTGAAAAAAAAGAGGTACGTTTCGACGGAGAACTCGTTAATTGAAAAGGAAGTGGTCCGTACGTGCTGGTCCGACACAATCGCGACTCATTCTCCACATGCGCGTGCGGTGAGACTGACGGTCTTTCACTCTCTCACTTGCAGTCAAAATCACTGCGAGAGACAGTCGTTTAAGGGTTGTGCCATACAAAAATATTTAAGCCATAAGCGAATTGCCCAATAGCAGTAGAGACCGTGTCTTAATAACTCTTAACATCACAGACCTCTAGGGATGCGTTCTAAAACTTGACTCTGTCAACTCCGAGTATCTTTTATCTTGCGAACACCCTAAAGATATCTCCAGGATGTATCCTGGATAAAGTGTGCAATTAGGGAACACAGGGACGTCCTGAAACATCCTGAGAACGTGTGGGCTATGAAATGAGCGCCTTACTATGTTCTACATCCAGCCACAAATTATGGAAATCGGTAATCCTAGATGTTTATCCGTAATATTTGGGATAATACAATTCTATCGTTTCTTATACAACATATACCTACCTCAAAGGAACGTTCTAAAGGGCTCAAAGGGCGTCTCTAAATCTGAACTTCTGAAGAACATATCTCAGAATGTCTCTTGGATAAAGTGTGTTGAATTTGCAAGATTGAAATACTTCACAAAATATTGGCTTCGATGGTACAAAAATGCAATTATGTCTCGTTTTTAATGTATATAAAAATCATGTACAAATAATTACAATTACATTCGAGAAATGAAGTCATTTAGCAGTCCTAAAATATTAGAAAAGATCAAAAATGGATTCAAAAAATTATAGACGGATATTCTGAGGATTTTGGATTAGAATGACGACGCCATTTAGGCTTATTTGTTAGGTCTTAGGTCCAAAATTTTCATCTTGCAGAAATTTAATGTTGTTCAATTATTAAAAGACAGTAATTAATTACTAATTTGTAGTACTAAAAATACTGAATAACAATGCTTTTAATATTTAAAATTAATAATTAATTACTTTCAATATTGGACAGTATTAGATTTCTGTAAGGGTAGTATAATTCTAAACATATCCTACATATGTTTCAGGATATTCAAGACGTATTCCAAATCACCCTCAGGATGTCTTGTGCTATTACTAAGGTTATAACGTAAACAGTAGCAAATCCAACATGTTGATTTGCTTACGTTTTATTAAATTGATTTGCTCAAGTTTTTCTTGCATATGCCACAGCTTTAATTATTTCGACAAGAGTTTTACGGGATAGATAAGATCAATTCCTGAATCTATTAAAGATTTGCTCGCCACCGATGGTCCAACGCACACTGACACACACAACACACACACACACACACACACACACACACACACACACACATATACATACACACACAGAGCGTGTATCCCATCGTCGTCACTCCGCGAGCAGTGCGTAGCTCGCATTATATTATTACACTCGTGCTGCTGTTTGTCAGCTTAAAACCGGGAGCCATTAGCAGGTATTATTTTAGCCGTGATCCACTGTTAACGCGGAACAATGGCGCCGACACGGCCAACGTCCCACGATATTAAATGAAGCGAAGTGATACATTTCGTCGGGGGATGGGGAGACGGGCAAATAGGGACGGCGTCGCGGGGCACAGGCGTTGCGACGCGGGGGTGGACCGAGGGTAGAGAAAACCCGGGACTCTCTCTTTCTCTCTCTCTCTCTCTCTCTCTCTCTCTCTCTCGAGGTACCGAGAGACCAAGAGAGGGTGGGTTCCGCGCGCGCGGAACTAGAACAGGAGCGAGGGATGGTAAGACGGGACTCGTCGCGTATTACGTTACGCCTCTGGCCTGTGTAAATACCGCAGCGCTGTAATCTAGAGTTAATGGTGCTCTAGTGACGCGAGTATCTATCGAGAGCACTATCGTCCCCGTATAACTTCCAACCCCCAGGAGTCCTGCGGGGCGCGAAACGAGAGAAGTCCCCGGCCGCCGCGGACAGAGCTTTGCTTAATGATGTCCGGGAGCTACGCTTAAATTTCATTTCGCGCATCCGGCTCTCCTTTATGCCTCAGCTCAGCTTTAGTCGGAGCTGATTCACCTGGAACTTCCAGTTAGTCTTTCCCGAGGTACAAGCTCGCGCGGAAATTAATTCGAGGATGTTCGCGCGGCGCGGTCACGGATAGAAAATTTTACAGCGATCCAATTTTCTATCGGCTCTTATATATCATTGTTAACGACGATGATTACGATACTTGGTGTGTAGAAAGTAAATGAAAGCGATAGGAGGATGTGAAAGTAGCAGATAAAACATTTTTAGAATTTAGAACTGCGACGAACGAATTTCTTAAAATCTAGAATTACGAATTGAAGGGAAAAATTGAAGGGAATATGTAATTATATTTTTCTTTCGTGTACCAAAGACGTTTATTCATACGATAAATTCCCTCCGGATTTTTTCCGGAGTATTACGTGTAACTTTTTTTTTAATCTTGTCCTTTATCCCTTTGACTTTTCTCATTCGTAAATCTCAGATGGATCTGATATACAACCCGTGATTTGATTATCGCGCCGATCTCTGCAGGCGCATCGATCCGGCACGGCGATGAGCCTGCGAGTGTAGATGGTAATCTGGCGAGAAGCGTTCCGGGCCGCTCGCTATATTATGCATATCATATCGCGGTCGGGACACTGTCGCTGACAGTGCAATTATCGCGTCATCTCGCGCCTGTGGTCGCATTTCTCTCCTTTCCCAACGTCGTTCTCGATGTCGGCGGAAGCGACGCGCTCCGCATCAGGCGACGACGTTACGAGATCATCCAGCGATCAACTTTCATCCACCATCGTTAAACCTTCAATTATCGCGCGAATATATATGCATTGAGAGAACCTCCACCTTGGGAGAAACAGAATCCCGAGCCACGCAAACGTGTGAAACAGATTCTAAATCTTTGAATTGTTCCTTTCTTCCTTGGATTCTTGCGCTGCGTGAAGATAATGGAACACCGTTTTGCATTATAGACGTAATAAGAATAGACTGTGAAATTGTCCTATGAAATTGTCACTATCGGTTTAGAAAGAATCTAGAAAGAATGAAGTAGCTCGAAACATTTTATTTATTCTCTCTCTTTCTTTTTCTCTCTTTATGATTACTTGTTGTACGAAGATTTTTTTATTTTATCTCTTTTCTTAATTGTTGCATTGTTTCAATCATTCGTTTCATTGTTTGCCATAATTTGCTTGTAACTAATTCAACGTTTATCACAATTTTTTTGTGTAACTATAATTCTATGTATATCATACAGTTCAATATGTATTACTCACTAATTTATTTTTACGTTTTTTTTAGTTTTCATTCTTAATTACTTTTGTTGTATCTAATTATCAAACTGCTATAATATAACTTTATTATGTATTGTGCCTAGCACATGAAAAGATATAGGATGATATTTACAGTCCATTCTTATTTTGAGATTGTCTTAAGTAATGTCTTAAGATGCTAATACAATACCTCTGATTGGCTTACAATCTTAAGACTGTATTTAAGATAGTCTTAAATACAAGAATCAAGCGGTTATAATCTCAGAGCGCATAAATAACTTTTATTTCCTTTCTCTCTCTCTATCTCTTAAAAGTTGAAGAGAAATGTTGCTATGTTCAATACTTTCTAACAAAATACAGAAGATCGCGATTGCATATCTTGAAATCTTGAAATGAAGTAAAAATTTCAAAAGTGAGCAAATTCAGTAGAATATTTACAATTGGTTAACATCTAGCGAATTTGCTCGTTTTTTTATAATTTTCACTCGTCTCACAAGATACACAATTGACCCCTAGCTGCGAAGATCAGGAAATGCGTAGTCCATATCTATTATGTATCGCGCTCGATGAATCTCGCCGACAGCCAATCGAGCACTTTTCCTCCCGACGCGCGCATTAAGTTAATCGTCCTAATTAAATGGCAGCCTTCGGCGAGGGAGGAGGAGAATGGGATTCGAGGTGGTCGGGATGAGAGTTACGAAGCGGGAGAGATCAAACGGCAAAAAACACGATGGGCGAGAAGCGCGCGTGTTATGCGCTCACGCTTACGTGAACGCGCACCTGTCAGAGATCAGAGTGTAATCGGGAAAATCAAAGAAACCGGGCCAACAACGCCGAGAGACGCCAGATACGTATGTATATATTTGCAGCGAGTGACAGCGAAAGAGTGAGAGAGTGAATGAGTGAGCGAGTAAGAGTGAGAGAGAGGGAGAGGGAGAGAGAGCGAGAGGGAGGGAGAGAGAGAGATTTTGAGGGCGTTACTAGGCAGGAAGCCATTTTGGGGATCGGTGCTTTTGATTAATGAACCGCCGGAGAGTGTGTACGTTCTTGCGCTTTGTCGGCGGGAATAATAAACGGGAATCCTTGTTGGAGTATCAAATAGGAATCAGCTCTCGCGTCGGATAATCGATTAATAGTGGTCCGGATAATACATGTATACCGTATCGTATGTGTATACACCGGATGTGATGCCCTGCCGACGCAGAGCTTCGTAATTTCCGTCCTATCTACGACATTCCGTCTCTCGCGTTTGACTCGACATTTTGAAATATTCTTAAACTGTTTAAACAGAAGCTGTTTGACTAACTCTTGGATTGTTCTTTAACGTTTTACCGTTTGACTTTACCGTGACTTTACTGCGACGCGGAGCGGGTTTTGCAAGTATCTAGGGACAATACCAGCATCCGCGAATTTTTATGCAAAATAAAAGAGAAAATAAGAACGTATTGTCAATAATAAGAAGATATTTTATAAGTATATCGCATGAGATAAGAGAATTCGATATTTGTGAAGATTGAGAATTTCAATGTTTAAAAACACGATACAAATTCTTTTACATCGTGATATTCGATATTCTTTAAGACTTTCTTAAATCGAAAACTTGAAATAAATATATATATTATATTTTTATTATAAATATATATATAACCAATTATATTTATAGTAAAAATATAAGACAATTGTTTTTTATTTAAATAAGAACACATGTTGTCGAAAAATTAATTTGTTTGAAGGTCAACGAAATAAACTAGATTAGATAAATATAATCTACCGTTGTTCTTATTTTTAATAAAAACGCATTGTCTTATGTTTTTAGTATAAACAATAATAGATTATATTTTTTTATTTCAAGTTTTCGATTTAAAGTAGTCTGAAAAAGATATCGAAGAAACATTTCATAATGTAAAAGTTTGTGTCGCTTTTAAATATTGAAATTCTTACAGTTCTCAATCTTCATAAATATATATTGAATTCATTTGCTTTATATGCAATGTATAAAATAATAATAACAATAATACCGTCCCTTCGATTTTATATCGGTTTTATATTTTACATGAAAATAAATTCATGAAAATATAAGTAAAATTCACAATTTCATTCATTGTAAAGCTTATTTTAGACAATCCATAATTTGCTCGTTCCAGAGTTCAAAATAGAATTCTATTTGTAATTACATATGCCATGTAAATGTATTTGATGAATTAGAATTAACACATATACGTATATAAAATATATATTAAAATACATACATACGTTGAATTATGCGACACGATGAAATTACAAACAGAATTCTATCCTGAAATCTGACGCGTATTTATAGATTGTCTAAAGTGAGCTTTATACGATTGTTAATTATGTAACGTGTAAAATGGTCGGCGCGACCGAGGGCAAGCTGCTTTTCTCCTGAAAATATTGGCGGATTCTCGCAGTGACAGCGTTAATAAAATCGAGAGGCGGCCGCTTCGGGGCGTCGAAGATGAGGCGAAGGTGAGGAAGGGAGGATGGCACGAGGCGCATCGGAGGGATGCCCTACGTGTATCTACGTGTACACGCGTATGTATATACGAACGCGTTTTAAAACCTTAAATTCTCGATTCGTATCTTCGCGACGGCTGGCGAAAGCCAGCCTGATACACAGTGACAACTTCCGGGATAGCCGGCAGCCCCTGGCGTCGTCGCGGATGCGATTGGCCGTCTCCGGAGATGGTGGGTGTGGCCCCCACAGCCAGACCGGTAACCATCATCCCTCTTGTCGCCGACACTTCGCGGAGTGAGTCCCCTCTACTTTCCCATCTCACCCGGGCAAAACGTACGGCTTACCCGCTAAACGAATCCTCTCCCGATCCCCGGCACATGCCACGGAGGGGGAAAACTCCGAAGACGTTCTTAGAGGGGAAGACGAAGACGGAGGACATCGATGCATCCCCTCGTAAGGCAAGGGTAAGGCTGGGAAAGGTATCCTTCCCGAGGGACACGGATAATCGGTCGACGTTACTGTCCTGTTCCTAACGATGTGTATATATATATATACATCCGAGTGCGAAAAGCTCCGAAAGGATCATCGTCGGAAGCGAAGCCGTTTCTCTACGATTTTATGAGAAGGAGAGGGAGAAAGAGGGAAGGTAAGGCAAGAGAGTTACGAATGATAGAAGTAAAGACTGAGAAACTAGGCGATGATCTGTAAGTAGCTCAAGCCCCGTAATTGACAAAAAGGGAAAATTATACTTCGAATTCGCGAAACGGTAAACTTTCAGGAGCAAACGATATTCCTCTCCTTAGATAAGTTTTTCATTTAGATTCTAGATAAGATTTTTCTCGGTAGCGAAAGAAAGTGCAGCGATCCTCTGGTCTCCTTGAATGTCTTTATACGAACCATCGCAGTTTCAAGTTGCAAGAGAACATAAAACATTGCTTATTTTCTGTTAAAATAACTATTTTAAAAGCACAAACATACCGCGAGCTTCATAGAATTGATTCACTTCTCAACGACCACAACTGACAAGATATATCATTTCCCAAGCTAAGAACAGCCTTGCAAAATATGGTCTTTTACGAACATTGATTTAATAGATGATCAGATAAATCTTTTCTATGCTACAGTGATTTGAAGTGTAACGGCAATTCGACGTATTTCCGTTTCTCCAACGTAAGTTACCAACTTTGATATCCTGCTGATTTGAAATGAAAAGAATCTTGTTTTCCGTTCAGTGTCACTTGAGAGAACAAGGCTTGGCATTCAGAATGCTATCTTGATGTTTGCATTTAGATTAGTGTATCGTTGTTTAATCTAAATAATCTAAAAGATGTGTGTGGTTAAGAGATTTCCTACTTTTTTTTTCGTGAAGGAAACTAAAGATAAAGAAGAATGAATGGCAATGTTAGATCATCGAGGCATGATCCGTTCGCTTCTCTTATATCCATTTTCATCAATTAAATTTTAACATTAATTTTAATCTCGATTCAACTTAATTTTCGTATCTTTTTAGTTCTAAGAATTGTGTTCATTTCCACCAATCTTTTGCATTATAATGTTCGCGTTATGTAGATTAATTTTAATCTTAGTTCAACTTACTTTCTCTAATGCTCGTTTCTACCAAAGTAGATTAACTTTAATCTCAGTTTAACTTACTTTTTATCTTTTTCTAGTTCTAAGAATTAAAAAAGGATAAAGAATAAATTAAACCGAGATTAAAGTTAATCTATATTGGAATAGAAATGGATATGAAGCTCGTTTCTACCAATGTAGATTAACTTTAATCTATCGATTTTCAACTTATTTCTTATCTTTTTCTAACTTTTAGAACTTTTTCTAACCCTAGAAAAAGATGAAGAGTAAGTTGCACTGAGATTAAAGTTAATTTATATTGAAACAACATTAGAGAACGGAGTGTACTGGCAGTATGAAAAATTTATACATAATCGCATCCTTGCGAAGGCGATAATAATTCTCTCGATACCTGAGGACGGTTAATGGATTTCGTGCGAATGCCATGATATCGTTCTCAATCCCGATAATGCTTTCTCGCAACGACGTTGTCGACGTGTTTCGTCAAGGGTGCGAAGTTGCAGAAAGCGAACCGATCCTTCCCGCCCGAGTAAAGAGCTTCCTTCCCGCGCGTCTCACAACCTGGAGTCTGGACTCGATCCTCCCGTTGCGGGTAAAATCCGTCAGGATTTCACGCGTCGCGTCGCATTATCGAATCCTATGTCGAGTTTTTAGACGGATTAGAACGTGCTGAAGGTTTCATCTTAGCTGGACGCGCCCCGCTAGGAAGTACCCCTTACCCTTCTTGTTTTTATTTCTTCTACGCGAATGTGGTACTCGGTGAACCACCCCGTTTTTCTCGACGAAGTATCGCGTTCCGTGTAATCGCTTATTCCGTATCATCGCATCCTCATAGCAATAATTAGTTGAACAACGTTAAATATTAAGAAATGTCAAAATGGCGACGAAAACGCTTTAAGCAATATTAATATATTAAATAAATTAAATAAATTAAGATCGTTACATCGATCAATCTTGAAAGTAACTTCTTGCATGATTCACAAAAGGATTATTCAATTTTTTGTAAAATTATATGTGAAGATGGTTAAAAAGGAGCCGAAATATGTAATATATATTTAGGATTTTAGTAAAATCAATAGTTTAATCATTCTGCGTACGAATTTCCGCGTTTAACTCCTACCCGCCGGTTTTACAATTTATTGTTTTCAATTAAAATTTTAGGACGTTTTCTTTAAGATGTCTGTACGATGTCATTCGACATTCACGTCGATTTCCGGGGAAAATATGATTCGTAAAGAGATCGTCGAGAGCCGGAACTCCTCATCACCGAGAGAAAACCAGGCGGGAAAGTAATCGGGCGCGTATATCGGGACGGTGAAGATTCTCTCCTGAGATAGGAGGAGGATGAAAGTGGGGGCGGGGAAGGGAACGATGGTGTCGTTTCGTGGTAATTCGATCCACGCGCCGTCACGTGACCCAAGTGTACTTCCGTCCGAGGCGAGGGTGACTTGCGGCGCGGCGCTATCATGGCGCGGTTCTCCCGAGGTTCGTGCAGCTGACGGCTCAATTATCTCAGCGAGGGTCTCACACAGTCACGCCTGCGATCTACGTGCCTATCCCCTCGGATAGCCGCTCGGTTCTCGCCAGTCCCGGGAACCTACGAGAGAGAGAGAGAGAGAGAGAGAGAGAGAGAGAGAGCAGTCGCGCAACCCCAAGTCCATTGTCCTCCAGCTATTAACCGCCCGCCTCCTCCGTAACCGAATGAAGGACTCATTGCCTTCGAATGCTTTGACTCCTGTCAGGCGATCGGTGCTAGTGACTGCTCCGTTGCGTCCGCCTTATTGCCGGCTAATCTCCTTCCAAGTTTGTTCTCGCGACACTGCGAGACTCTGCGCGTAGCAGACGAATCGCTCACTTCGGAAGGATGGTGATGAGACGGAAATTTATCAAATTTATATTTATAATATGTATTTCGTAACCGCGGAAAAATCTGTATTCACACTTGAGGGGGTAATTATTAGCTGAAATATTGTTCCACGGATTACATGATTCCATTTGATTTCATATGATTTCACGTCTGATTACAAATCATTTTTTTTACTACTATATGAAGTTATTTGGTAAAATATATTTTAGATTTTATTTAGTATTATACAGTGATTTCTCGTGGTTGTGGAGGATTCTGTCCCACGATTACATTGAGTGATTACTCCTTCATTTTTATTGATAAATGCATATATTTAACATAAATTTTTCGTGTAGAATCTTAAAAATAAATGTGGGCGTTTAATATTTATAACATTTATTCATACTTTCTAAATTCTATGGAGAAGAATCCCACTTTAAAGGGTGAAGCCAATTTTGAAAAAGTGTAGCTCAATTTTCAATCTTTAAGAGTGAAATTTTAGTCTTCAAAGTGACAATTCACTCTAAAAGTTTTAAACAATAACGTTTTAAATAAATGTGAGATCTGTATTTGTACCTCACTTTTATCGATAAAAGTATATGTTTAACATACAATTTCATTTAGAATCTCAGAAATAAAAGTGTGCATTTATCAACAAAATAAGGTGTGAAAATATGGACCTAAATATAAATACACAACCAATAAATTCCTACGCGATAATTAACTGTAATCGCGCCAAATATGTATCATTTTTTCGAAACCATGAGAAATACATTTCTAAAACTATCACCGCAAATATTTGTTCTGTATTAATTAAATTCAAACAGATACAAATATGCGTGTTGTAGGTGTATACGCGTTGAATCGTTTAGTGTCTGTTGCTCATATCATGCAGGTCGTTACCGCGAAAAATTGCGGTTCCATCGCGTTGTTGACTCGGTGGAAGATTTCCTATTAGCAACCGCGGTGTCTTAAATTCAAGGTGTACGCTCAGTGAACCATTAAGTTAATTGAAACCAGGAACTTAGCATTCGCTTCTCCTTATGACACACCGGTAATGTCACCATTAACTGACGCTCCTTATCCTGCGAAAGACAAAGATTTTTACGTAAAAGCAATTTCTAAAAATATCCTTCTTGTGCAAAGAGGAGCAAAACCGAGAGCAAAATCTTTCCTGTATGCACCATACCTAAATTCTTAGAGCTGTCAAATACGAACGTAACGAAAAAAATTGAGTAGAACGTATGCCATAAATTATAAGTAAAATTCAACAGAAAAAAAGAGATACTTTTAAAAAAGATACTTTTAAGCGTACGTCGTCACTCGAGAAAGGATTCCTCAGCCTTCCTCGACCGGAATGTTTTCTTCGTTTGAGTTTCTTCAATGCGCTAATGGAAATGAAATCCCTTAGGATGAAGACTACGGATCCCGACAAAGGCGGGTTCAACCAACCCTAAGGGCGAATCTCACCCCCGGCGTTACCTGCCCACGCCCTTGCTTCGTCGCGTCATTTGATTATATGAAAACTGCAGAGAACATAATGAGTCCTCGGACCCCCGACTGCTCGTTATCACGACTTAATCAACTTATCGATTAACGTTATCCGTGCTATCTCGGCTAAGACGAGTCGATTTTAAACGAGAAACTGCCACCGTCAAAGTGGCATCGACCAAAGATGTCCCGAGAAAAAAATATAACTTTCAATAAATTGATCTCTTCGCGGCATTTGCAAATTTCATTAGGAATTGAATCTACATCCCTTACAGAAATCTAATACCTGGCCAATACTGAAAGATAGTAATTAATTACTTATTTTAAGTATTATATTAAAAGCACTGTTGTTCAGTACTTTTAGTACTTCAAATATGTAATTAATTGCTGTCTTTTAGTAAATTGATTAGTATAAAATCGGCCAGTATTACATTTTTGTAAGGGATGGATTATGATAACATAAGAAACATTGAGTGCATTCAGTATTACTGAGCAGCAATCGAATGGTTCTTACTTTTAAAGCTACTTAGCCGCTTAGGCTGAGTTGTTCCACCTTTCTCAAACTTCAGCTCCTCTTTTACTCTCTTTACTCTCTCTCATTCTTTTACTGTTTTGTTTATCTAATTAAATAAATTATTACATAGGTTTTTCCGAAGATAGAACAACCGGCTCCTACTTTTATAGAAATTTAATACTGGTTAATTTAATAGCCAATTTATTACTAAAAGACAGTAATTAATTACTTATTTGAAGTACTAAAAGTACTGAATAACAGTGCTTTTAATACTTAAAATAATTAATTACTGTCTTCCAGTATTGAATTTCTGTAACAATAGTGAGCCGTTATAGTTACTGAATGCACCCATAGTGTTAATTTCCGTGAATGTTGATAATTTTCAGTGACAATTTATCAAAAGTACCTCCCCAGGCACAAGTCCTAAAATCACACCGTCACTTTTTCGATACATACGTTAATTTTCGCAATTGATTCACGGGGGGGTTGCAATCATCCTTTCGCGGTTATCCACCGTCGCGTTCTTTGTCATTTTGCCGTTCGCAGGAAAAAACAATCTGCGCGAAAGGAATCGCGCTCGTTAGCCTATAAACAAACGGCTGAGCGAAGAAGGCGCGAGTAAAAAGGAGGAAGTCGCTTTTCTCTTGCCGGCTGGCTGCTTTGCCGTTGCAGATGCGTCTCGGGCGAGGTCGCTCACGGATCCCTTGTTACGCGTCGTCTCGTTATGCACGAATGAGCGTAAAGTTACGCGCAGCGAAAGGTACTGTGCCGACGCTCTCTTTGACAAAAACCGATTTTTTTAAAGCTAAGAAAGAGCGAACGGGGTACCAGGGTGTTGGATTGGCGCGAGGAAACTATCTTATTCGCGGCAAACTATACGTTGCGAAGCTATTTCGTATGAGAAACGAATCGTGGGTGCGTTGAATCGTAGATCCTGCCGACGCTAAATAATATCTTAGACAAAGATAAGATATCAGTAATAGAAATATGATTTTTGTAAGCTGCTTATTTTGCAAAATTTACTTGTGCATGTTTGAACGTAAATTAAATTTATTCTCTATTACAGTATCTATCACATTGTTGGAATCCTGGAAATTCTATTAACTCATCAACAATTTTTGAGTAAAATTAACAGAATACTAATTATTATTGAGCTTTTTTATTGTTTTGTATAAATATTATTATTTATTTAGATTAATATAGTATTACTAACTACGATAATGTTAAAGGTATAACAAGAAAATAAAATGCATTCATATTTTTAAACATGGACCATTTAGAGTAAAATAAACTGTAAATTGTGCGAGACGAAGACTCGCTAATCCCGTCGCTATCCTCGAGTTAATTCCCTTGGAGAATGACGCGAGAAAAAAAGAGAGACTGAAGATTAGAGGGAAACAGAGAGAGAGCAACACGCGAAACTTGATGTCGAGGAGGTCGACAGTAGTATCGATAAGAGCATCGTCGTTGACATCGGCGACGGAAGTACCGTGGAGAAACTCGCGGAATCGGAATCACTCGTCCGTGTCGTTTCGTCGTATTGAATCAGTTTTCCCGGGGGGAGCAATAAAACACAGTCGGAATGCCGCGTTTCAATCGTCTCGCATTGTGAGGCCGGAGGTTTGAGGCGATGCGACGCGACGCGACGCACGCCAAAAGTGCCTCCGCGTTTGTACGTAGTTACGTACATACAATCGTGCTGCACGGATTTCTCTCTCTCTCTCTCTCTCTCTCTCTCTCTCTCTCTCTCTCTTTCTCTCTCCACGTGTGTGCCCCGCCAGCAGCCGAGCAGCTTCCCTTTGCCGGATGCGCGCCTCCTCCATCCTTCTCCCTTCCTTCATCTTTCTACCTTCTCCCCTTCCATGCGACGCGAAAATAACAAGCTCGGAATACTCCTCGCTGGGATAGTAATTTGCAATTTTATTGAATTCCATCGGGGGTTCGCGTGTGGCGTTTCCCGCGGCGTGAGCGATAGATCGGTATTGCCTTTCCATGTCATCGGGATATGAAGTTAAGACTATGGCGGACAAAAGCAGTAAGCAAATCGACATTTTGGATTTGCTAATGCTTACGTTATTGCTTTACGTTCTGTAATTAGCTAATTCGCTTATTATTTTATACATCTTGCCACCTTACGTTTTTTCGTCAGCCTTTAGGCCCGAAACACAATATGTGTAAGTAAGCCTTAAGTCTTAAGAAACTGATCAATTATGCAATACTATATAATATAAGTTATATAATATATCAAATCATTATCTAAGGCTTAAGTCTTAAGCCATAAAAAATTGATCAATCACAGTTGAATATGAGAAGAATAATTGACTATGATTGATCAATTTCTTATGGCTTAAGACTTACAGTTTAGGTAATGACTTATTATAGAAAGCCCACTATACCTACTATGTGTTTAGAGACTTAGGGCCATGACAGAAAAACTTAAGTAGTAAGATGTAAGGAAATCAACATGTTGGATTGCTGCTTATGGTCTTACAGTTTTTATTGTGTAATTACCAATACGCTTATTGCTTAGTTTTTACTACTTAAATTTTTAATACCGCGATACGTTGAGTATAACTTCGCGATGGCGTCAGATAAAGAGAAGTGAAGTATATTGGGAAACGTAGGAGGTGATAAATACTCCTTCAAAAGATTAAAAGCTAAGCTACCCTAAAGTACTCTAGATTGTAGTAGCGAGATATAGAACATAGATTTACATATCCGATTGTTTGAAATAGCCACGCAACGTCAGGATGGTGATGGTGAGGCGATGAGCGATACCCGGTTAGATTCGATGAGTTAACAGGCACCAGTTTATTGTCACACGTACATGTATCGCGTACATACGTACTACCGGAAACCATTCGTCCTAGCAGTGCCACAGAGTGTGTAAACACCCGCGGACCTGGAGTCTGGTCTCTCTCTCGGTACGAGGTTACGAGGGTGCACGGAGGACGGAAGGGTGGCGGCGGCGGCGGCGGTGGCGACGACGGCGGCAGACCGGGTGCAGAAATCGTGTGGGTTTCTATCCCCGCGGGCTATATCCCCGGAATCAGCTGCCAGATTATTCTATTACCGCGTATCAACATGGGGTTTGTTTGATCTGAAAACACGGGCCCGCCACATTGTTTCACCCAGATAAAGAATTTAACGTCGGGTAATTAAAAGGACTTCCCTCCTTCCCCCCACCTCCTTCATCGTCGTCCTCCACCATCTCCACCTTCTCCTCCACTTCTTCCTCCATCTACCCCTCCTCCTCCCCCGGTCGCGGCGGAAAGGAAACGGAAGTACGGAAGTCGGAAGATGGAGCGGTGACTCGCGTCTTTAATTTCCTTCCGACTCGTCTCCGGTGGTTTGTCGCGCGCAAATCCCTCCTGGGAACGTTTCGAATGCCACTTCGTGGCACGAACTTGAAGCACTCACCTATGCATTACGCGGATGTTCGTCTCTCTCGCGAAGTCGCCCTCCGCCCTTCGTGGCACGTTTGAATTTTTGCTCCGACGAAAATCTGATTGGTATAGAAAGAACCGATTTTAATCTTTTAAATACATGTCCCAAATCTTTCGGGTGAAACAAAATTCATAAAGACTGATATATGAGATACATAAAGATTATACTTGAGATTGATAAATTTCTGAATTATTTAGATGTCAAAGTTGTTTAAATATAAAAAATAGGTAAAAGGAGGGAGATTCTCGACAACATGGGTTGATTATTATTTATTCGAAAAATAACAATTTTTTTGCGAAGAAAATATATAAATGTATATAAAAATTATGAATTATATGATAAAGATATATTTGAAAAACATATTTTTCCATTCTCAATGAAGAAAATAAATGGTTTGTAAACCATTATTAAAATAAATTATTATTTGTACGATAATAAAATTTTTTTTAACTTTTTTTGTGAAGAAAATTATGTATTTACATTCAAAATTAATATAAAAAGAATTATACAAAAGTTAATATAAAAATATTTATGTTAAAAATTATAAATTATATGTGACAAAAATATATCTAAAAATCACATCTTTATCATTCTTAATGAAGGAGATAACTAAACATTTTGTAATAGATAACTAAACTTTTTGATTTTGTTAAGATTAAATGAAAAATTGATACGTTCCATTTCTTATCACGATTGAGATGTGATCGGAACGCGATTCTTGCCGGATTATAACGAGGTCCTGGCAAGATAAGAAAACGACCATCGGACTAATACCGTCGTCGAAGCGTCGCGTCTCGCTTTTACGCGGATGATTAAATTCTATATCGAAAATGAATCGCTGAATTATTGACTAGTTTAGTGTGCGTTTTGTGTAACCGGCATTCGCCCTTGTTTAAGCAACGCTTTATTATATATTTAACCGCAACAAATTCATACTCGCCTCCCTTTTCCGCCGGCGATATTACGATAATTTAATTATTGTAATATTATCGAACTCTATCGCGACTGCGCATTAGTAATGACGTACAAATAATTCCGCCACCACCGCCACTGTACAATATACGCGGTGTGTAGGGCAAAATAGCTTAATTCGTCCGCACCGGTGCGGCCTTTGTTATTTCCTCGAATAATATTACGGCTCGTTTGTAAATTCAATACGTCGACTTTTTAACTCCTCGCCGACTGTGTGTCGAGTGCCATCGATCGCGGGCTCGTTCCCGGCGTAACAATCATTGCCGTTATGGCCGCCCATCCGCATCGGTATCGCAACCCCCTTCATCCCCCACCCACACGGTCTCATTTCCCGTAACTTATACCTTTTCTCTCGATTGCGTAATTCTAAAGAGATCTACTTTGCGCAATATCTCACGAGGAAATCTGACGTTGCTATCATTTAACGTTCTTCTTTTAACGTTGGACTTAACAATGTTTTCTTAAACTTCGCGATACGGATATATAAATCTACTCGGACTTCCTTCATAAGGAAGATACCGATATAAAGATAACACTAAAACCAAGAACTCATCTTTCTTTCTAGATTCTGATCAACCTATCCTATCGATATCTCTTCTCTCCCCACCCTTCTAAATTCCCCAATTCTAAATAATATTTTAGAATACAATTATTTTTTAGGGAGAATTTTTATAGAGCGTTTCGAAAGATTTTCGCCCAGTTTCAATATGATCTTCCATTAGGAAATGATTGAGAAGGCATTTTTTGCCGGATATATATATGTGAAGCGATCTTTTTACTTGGCGTCTCAGTTCAATAAAAGAATAAAAATTTCGAATAAATTAGTGCGACTCTGATCGACCTTTCTTCTTTTTTTTTTGTTATTCAATTGCAGCGTCCATTCTAAGAAATAATTTGGAAATTTGGACTATTTCGAGAAGAAACGCGGTGTCCATTTGCACAGGTGTCGCGGGACGTCGAGTGGCGGAAATTGTCAGCGGCAAAATTACGGGCGACGGTCGATTCATCGACGTCGAAACAATAACAATCGGCGTATGCCCGACGATGCGGTAATTAAAATAAAATTAATTGGATTGCCCGCGCGCGCACTCGCGGCCGAATCTTTCGAAGGAGATGACTGCACAGCCGTAGGGGTGTTTTGTGCGTTATTGCATATAATGCACTGTTTATTTTGCACTCTCTCTCTCCCTCTCCCTCGCCGTTCATTCCCACCCCCCTTCACTCCCTTCTCTCCGATCCTCCTTTCGGAGCGAGTATGTATTATACGCGAATACGTAGACATATGTGCATGTTATTATGTGTACGGGCAATCCGCTTCTCCTCTCTTCACCCCTCGGGACGATTCTCGCACCGCGAGCTTCCCGAAACCATTGATATGTACACGCAATTCTTATAATAATTTTGATCAGTTTACGAGAAAATATCTCTCCAGCTGTGCGTCGAAAGTATACGAAAGAGAGCATTGAAAATACGAATCTCAATAATTTACTTGAACAGAAAATTATATAAATTTACAAAAAGTATTATTAGGCGAAGAACCTTGATCGAATATGATATTTTTCATTCGTGTGTGTTTAATCTGATCAGTCGATTTTCAATTAATATTGTGAATCTTGTAGAGATTCTAATAAGAGTTTGGTAAAGAGAATAAAAATGGCGGATATATAACTGTTTATCTTTTTCATTTCTTCCTTTTTTATTTTATCCCACTTTTCAAAAATGTACGAAGCTATCTGAACTACATACTGAATGGATCGTAAGTGATGATCAATCAAAAGGCTGATCAGTTTCGATCAGACTCTTAATATTGATCTCTAGAATCTCGTAGCTGTTCTTTTTCTGTTTAAGGCTCATTCTAGAATTGTGTAAGTGTAGTAAGTAGTTGTAAGAATCCAACCAATCGCAGTCGAATACGAGGAGAATATTTAACTGGCTGGTCAATTCTTACAATAACTACGCAAAATTGTAAAATGAACTCAATACGAAAAGATGATTACCGGCGAATTTCTTCGTTTGAAGTTTTTGTAATTGGCTTTCTACTTTCTTTCTTTTAATTTAAATGTTACAACTCTTACCCGTATTACTTTTGACTCCAATCTCCCCTATCTAAGTTTGAAGTTAAGAAATTGATCAATCACAATTAAATTTGAGAAAAATAAAGTTTTGCCTTGAGGTGAACCAATTAGAGGGCCGCATTAGCGTCTTAAGATGGTCATAAAATAAGAACTGAATACTGGCCTATTAATTAATTTCCTATTAGTTAATTTCTTACAGTTTAAGACTCAGATAATGGCTTGTTGTAAAAAAGTCATAATAATGAGACAATACCCTAAGAATTACCCTTCACCGATCATGGTTACTCCCACTTAAAATAGCAGGGGACTGACGATTCCTACAGATCAGTTGTCAAAGTTCTCGGCGGGGAACCCCCGGTACGCAATAATCGATCGTGATAATTCATTGATGTGTATGCTCTCGTGGTTTTAGTCGCGGCACGCAAGCAATCAATCCGCCCCCACGAAGTTTACGTCTTCTAGTGTCTCCATGAACCTTCCATTAAATTTTCACCGGGAATTGTCCAGATTCGACTCGTCCCCCTTTTGGCGAGCCCTTCTATCCGCATTGGAGAACTTCTCTTCGACATGACGCGGCCAGAGCCCGACGGCGAGGATCAGACTGATTCTCGAATTCCACTTCGACTTTGTACATCGCCGGGATTCCCACGGGATATTCTCCGGCCACCCGCGAGAAAGCTCCCGTCGAACAACCATGAGAAAAATCGGTGAAAGCCGTCGTCCGTTTTTCCAAAGACTCGCGTTCGGCGTTCGCGTCGGAAATACTCCGGAATGCGGTAATACTGATGTTAACAATGGCAGATGCTCGTTTCTCAGTCGCGAAAAAAATGAAATACACGTACCTTACGGTCCGTCCTTTACACACGTTGCCGATTCATTCGGCGTTAAAAACTTTACGACGCGCTTTCGCGCAAAACCGCCTCGCTTTGACCGTCGGCGAAACGTAAACTCGCAAACAAACGCGTACAAAAGCTGCGGATATTAATTTCGGTCAGCGCAGCAGTGTACATACGTATTTTTCCTTCGATTTTTGTAAGTTGTTACCCGTTTTTTTTTTTTTCGGTTAACGCATTTTGGCCCACCTGGATAAGCGATTTTTGACGAATATTCACTGATACTCGAGCTGTAACTCCCTGTCTTTAAAGAGAGAACGTCAATGTGCAAAACAGAAGATGAAATCAATCTGTGTGCCTTAAACTGTAATCTAAAAGTAACATTAATGATAAAATTGTAACTGTGTTACTCTGTGTTAACTGTGTAACTCTCTTACATAATAAATAAATACATAATAAAAGCACGAAATTCTCGATCATTTAAAAAATTCGTGTAATTTTTAATTTCCGATCAGAGTGTTCAGAATTTTTCCGGCGTGGTTAAACGATTCGGATGTTTCGAACTTTAACTCTTAAGCTGTTCGGATCTTTCGGGTCTAAGGAACGCGGAAGGGAGAGTCCAAAGCTTGTTTTGGAGAAACGATCTCGGCACTTCCGCCGATCACGGAATCACGACGTGGCGTCACGACTTTGCCGCATTCGAAATACGATTTATTTGTTCGTCATCCGTGCACGAGCAGGGCTCCCAAATCCAATAATGATTTGAATACGGAACGGGCCGGTATGATCGTACGGTTTCGCGTTATTTCGGTCGCGCGCGCGGCGGTATCGCGCTCCCGTAATTTTATAAACACTTTGAAAATCTTGCGTCACCGGCGGGCTTCGCGCGTTCGAGATTGCCTGCCTGCCGTTCCTAGGGCTTCGTCTGCGCCGGCAGTAAAATAATTACAAAATCGTACGCAAACGAAACGGGATAAATCGAGGCTACGCGCCCTCTTCACCCCGCCCAATCGGGTACCCGGTATTTTTTCAGCTTCAGGAAGCCGTCCCGCGTTCTCTCGAGGAACCCCTCCTGTCTCTCTGCGGTCTTCCGAGGGCCTATACAAATTCAAACCAACCATTTTCGAGTGTTTGCCCCCTCTCCCCTTTCTCTCACTTTGAATCCGGATCATATCCGAGCGGATTTGTTCCAAAAGAAGTCTATTGGAAGGTACAATAGTTACGTGTTTAGAGCAATTGTCATCAGAGAGAGAGAGAGAGAGAGTAATAATATTATTACAAACTCATAATTATATTTATATATTATGTGTATACGTTTCTTCTTTTTTTAAAGGATGTCAAGTGGATCCAAACAATCGACATGAAGCTAAGTCCACAACCTTGCTTTAAGAGGCTGTAAGTTGTAAGTGACGATATATCGGCTTTAGAACTTATGCCTTTAGGCCGTAAGAATTGAGTTTTGCTCAATTTGCTGAAGTCTAACAGTTAAAGTCTAAAGCAAAAACAATTTAAAGATGGAAATTATTGTCACTTAATTTCTTTCAACTTATAACTTAAGGCCTCTTAAAGCAAGGTTGTTAAAAAACTGAAATCAGACATCTTTTTATGTCTGTGAGTTAAATATATGTATGTTCGTATTATGTGAAGCTGTCTCTGCTGTCTCGCACGGCGGTTATGTTTGATGTCAAAATTGCAATACGTGACATTTTACATCGACATTAACATTCCCGTTGCATCGGCACACTTTTAAGTCTCGAAAATCTAATACATTAAATTAGCCAAGTATGTAGACACACACAAATATGAATTCTATAACTAAATTTCAATTTCATAACTAAGTTTTTATAATTACGTAATAATATTATGATTAAAAAATTACAATATAAGATTGGTTTATCTCGCCAAAACATCATGGAACCGGAAAGTGATGATCAAAGACCGGAAAATGATGATCAAAGACCGGAAAGTGATGATCAAAGACCGGAAAATGATGATCAAAGACCGGAAAGTGATGATCAAATACCGGATGATCAAAGACCGGATGAACAAAGACATGATCAAACCGAAGATGAGATGGTTATCGATACGGTTAGCAATATTTTGGAGTCTGATGTTTTGGAGTCTGATGTTTTGGAGTCTGATGTTTTGGAGTCTGATGTTTTGGAGTCTGATGTTTTGGAGTCTGATATTTTGGAGTCGGGAGATGTGACGAGCGTTGATCAAATATCTTATAAGAATATTGATGATGAAACGAATGAAGACACTAAGGAGGGGAATCCTTCAATGGACCAGCAGTCTGCTAGCGAAATAAAATCGTAAGGGACGCGTGAGGCTCCTTTTTTTTGAATTGCGAACATTATCTCTCATTTAGATAGATAGACTGATGAATTTGCACAAAGCATCATGTAGATCAGGATCGAATCCGGGGGAAGAAGATAAAGGGAAGGCAATGTCCGACATCACGAGACTATCTGACACGGAAACTAACAAGTGCTTTCCACTCAACTGCTTCGAGTACGAGCGTCGGGCTAGGACGACTGTTGGATTAGGTCGATGCGGAACGACGCGAATCTGGAGAAGCATGAGGGCGAGGCAGCCGGTTAGAAACGGAACGATGCCAGCTCAAATTATTCTAGATTTAATTTAATTTGCATATTTTTTTTTTGCATGTTTCTTTTATCACACCTCTGCGGAACTGAACACTGAGAGAAATGTTTGGTATACGTGACTTACAAAAATTTTCCTTACTCTTTTAATTAAAAAAAATTTTGTTGTTCTAATCAAAATTTGATTAATTTAATTAAATTCTGGTTAAAACAATAAAATTTTTTAATTAAAAAGTAAACAAGTTTTTGTAAATTACACATCATACTCAAAATATTTCTCTCAGCGAAGTCTTATTAAGATTGTATAACTATTGTATAAAGATCATATTTTATTTGATTTACTTAATTCATTATTCTTTACATTGCGGATACATATATGAAGTTCTGTACAAATTTGCGATATTTTCTGCAGACGAGGATACATCGAAGGATGTCGAGAAATGAAAGCGGAAGATTATGGCCGAGTGTACCGCCGCTCTTTGCACGAGATACAGTTATCGGGCTGGAGAAAGAATGGGAAAAGGAAAAACGAAAGAAGCGAAGGGACATTTTCTATGACCTAACGGACGATGACAAGGAGAAATTTCTTCGAAATCAGCAGAGGAGCGACTTTGCTAATCGCAAGGAACTAGGCCACGTACGTGTGCCGGTATCGTATGCGGAATCAAAGAAATTATTATCGGTGGATTGCGCGGTTGGCGACCAACGTCCCGGTTTGGTTGACGGTGATTACATGATTGTGAAGTTGTCGTCCAAGCGTGTTTATGCCTGCGTGGTTCTTCATGGACAGAAGGGTATGAATTTACTGGAAATTAACACGCTGCGAGAACGCGTGAACGCTTGGAAGTTCTGCTTCTATCAAGCGATCGTGGCATTGTTAGCGAAAACTCAGCTCAGGTATTGATATGTCAAGCAGGATAATCGAAACGATAATCTTAGCAAACAACCTGACGATATTTATCGTCATTTTAAATATCAAAATTACGAAAAGTTACGTCAGCTTGTTTTTCAATCGAAACATATGAAGTATTTTAATATATTTTGATGCATATTTTGATTATTCTTACACTCAAAAAGACACTTCTTTTTACAGTCTACTTAATTTATTTATTTAAATACAAATTAAATTATTTCGACTCTCTGTCCGATCAATTTGAGATTTGCTTCTTTTACTCAAAATTTATTTGGAAAGAAAACTCTCGTCAAGGTAAAAGGATACGTGCGTGGAATTTGAGTCAAGCTGCGTGACGTAATTTTAATATCTCGCATTGGAAGAGTGAGAATTTAACTGTACTGTACTTTTACGAGGGTTTGGAATCCATTCAAAGCTGTCATTTCTTTTAAAAACGACATTATTTGCATGGAAGATACAAATACGTGCGGAGCGCTAATATCGATTACATTTACGATCATGCCTGGATGCTCTTCACCCACATCGGCTCGATCAACGTGAAGGCAAAGCAGCGTCTAGACGACGTCGTAGTATACAATTACAAATACAGCGTCGAAGTAGAATTGATCGGGGAACTGAAAGAAGTCGTGGCGCGGGGCGTTTGCGATTCGTATCAAGAGTATGGTACGACATCGCAGATTATATCAAGGAAGGATCCCCTGCAAGTCGAGGTGAAACTCGGACGTGAGAAGGTCAATTTAGCTTACATGCCCGTGCACAGGGACGACTCGCCGAGAAAACTCGAGCAGTGGCTCGACCAAATGATCACGGGGTATCGTGACTATATTTTGCGCACAATCAGATTTTCATTGGCCTTCTGGCAGGATGGTCTGTTTTGGTACCTGTACAATCCCTACCAGTGCAATGAGTATGGCTTGTGGGAAAAAAAAGGTTTCGCCTGCATCGTGAAGTTCTGTTCCAAGGACTCGTTACGGAGACATCTGATGATCCTTATGTTGCAAGGCCACGCCTTCGAGCAGGAGAAATTTCGATTCGATTTTCAATCCAACTATGAAGGTGAGGGGAACGTTTACATCGACGTTGAGCTCTACCACGTGTCTTTCCATTGCTGTCAGCTGGACAATCTAAAGTTACTGCAACGCGGGATGTCCAAGCAGCCGCGACGTGCCGACGAATGTCCGTCGGATACGCTTGAGATCGAGGACCAAGAGGACGAGACTGATCGAGAGGAGGATGAGGAGGGCGATCCGAGGGAGCCAAGGGAGAGAGCAACATGGTTGAAACGTTATCGGCCGACGAGCTGGGGCAAATGCACGTCCGCGAACCGGAAGAGACCAGGCTCGACTGAGGTCACCGCCGCCGGTAAAGCGAGATGGCATCAATACTACGTGGAAGAACCCAACAGGCTGTTCTCCCTGTGGGGCGAGATACACATAACTGACGATATGTTCGACGAGGCGAATCGCGGTATGCAGACGTACGCCTGTTACGTAGTGTGTGCTGGCATGACTAGGATTATGGCGCCGGAATATTGGACCCCGAAGACTCTCGACGCGATCGTTGTGTGCGGGGATCGTTATTACACGCACAGCAAGCATGAGGCCGAGCTCAAGTCTGCCAGCGATGAAAATGCTAATCACTCGTTTAAATATCTCTCCAATTGTTTCGATATCGGTGAGATTGTATTCGAGGCTCGGATGCTGCCGGCCATTAACGGCAGATTGTACGCTGAATCGGACGAGTGCCTGTGGAAGACACTGGAGCGAGTATTCTCGAGTTATCATTTCGCCGTACTGACATGCGAGAGCGCCTGTCTTGGCCTCTTCAAGTTCTGTGGAGCTTACTACGTGTGCGATGTGAATTCGTTTGGCCCGCCGTTCTTCCGGTACGGCCAAGGCGCCGCGTATATGCTCAGAGCCACATCCTTGCGCAAATTTATGACGGTACTCGTGTTGATTATCGGCTCGTCGGAACGCAGCCGATTCAGCCTGAATCCCATCGAAATTCTCAGGATTGTCGAAGTAGACACTGCATTCGACTCTCGTAGAAAACCACGTGACAAAAAATGCCGTTTTACAAGATTAAAGGGGAAAATAACAGGGGGAAAGTTGTCGAGATTTGCGAACGTTGGACAAAAGAAAAAAAAGAATGAATAAGCAGTAAATCCGAACGTGATGTAACGTGATGTAACCGCATATAATAATCGAAAATAATAATCGAGGACTCGATTAAAAAAAAAAATTGTAAATGTGTAAAATTAAAAAAACAAATTTTTTTATTATTTTAAATAAAATTGATAATTAAATTTAATTCATATCGGTGCAATTATTCTGATACAATTGATTGAATTGATTCACTCATAAACTCTCCTATCCTATATCCGGAAAACCGCTGAGCAAAAAGTTCCAAACGCGACGCGTTTCAAAATTTCTAAACGATCGACGGGCTTTAATATTTATGCGTGGTAGAATATCGAAGCTCCGTGTAAACGTTTATATAAACGGGAATGTATTTTCCACAACAGCGAAGCGATTTCAATAAGAAAATATTGTTGTAAAACCGCGTTGCGCTCCAGCAATAACAATAAGCGGTAGTAGAGAAAGAGTATCGGGAGATTTAAAGTTCTCGCGATCTAAATGGACACCTCGCTGCACACTTGTATGTAAATGAGAGAATCCTCGAATAAAGGTATCACATCGAGGTAAATTGATATTACTCTCTTCAGATTAGATTGAAGGTCAATGAAAATCAACCACGAAAAATTCGAGATAAAATAAAATAAATTTAAATTGATTTAATTTGATCTATAATTAATATATATATATATATTGAATCAAGAAATAAACGTGTATTTTAAATCGCAGTACAAACTAACTGGGATGGAGAGAAGCGCGGACAAAATTAATTTTATGTAATTAATTTTACTCTTAACGTCATTGAGATAATCAGAGTTGAAGCAAAAAGAGATTTGATGACGACTCGGTTAACATGGCAATCTACGAATATTTGAATATATACTCTCTAAATTCTTTGGAATGGAATTTCACTCTGGAGAGTGAAAATTGAGTCTTTCCAATTTGGAAAAAGAGTGGCTCAATTTTTATTTTTAAGAGTGAGATTTCATTTTTTAGAATGAGATTCACTCTAAAAGTTTTCAACAGCGTATACATGCGACGCTGTACACGCATCTTGTGTATAAATATCGTCATAAAGCTAGGCGATAGAATTCTTATTTCTTCAATGTACTATAAAAAGGAGACTCTTTCGCGAATGCGTCGAAATGCCTGTTCTACAATTGAATCGCAAGTCGTCAGTCATAAGAAATCGGCCAATCACAGTTGAATGTGACAAAAATAATCAACTACGATCGATTAATTTCTTACAACTTACGTCTTGCAGTAGAACAGACTTAAGGGGACCAGACGACAGACATACCGCACTTCGTGCTTCAATGCAATAATTTATTTCGGTATTGTACACATTCATCGTTAGTCATATTTACAATGGTATTTACAACACAGTCACGTATGTACATGCCCATACACATTGTCGATAAGAGCGTGAAAGCACCGGGCCGTCTTCCGTCGTCCTCGATCTCCTCGATTTACCGATGGACGAGACTCGTGTCTCATCGTCACCACGGCCGCACTACGCTACCTCGAGGTCGGAGCTGTCCGTGTCCTGCTCGAGCTTCTGCTGATGCTGCTGCTGCTGCTGTCTATTCAGACCCAGACGATCGCCTACCATCACCGTCGTCGCGGTGCCACCATCGTCGGTACGCTGACGCTGCTCCAGCTGCAGCTTCCGGATGCGGTCCTGTTCCTCCCGCTTCTGCTTCCGCCACTTGGCGCGACGATTCTTAAACCATACCTGAAATGAATTTTTTTTAATTCAACGCAACGTTCAGAGGGACTCGTCTAAATTAATCGATCATTCGACACAGCTGAAATCGAGCGATTCTTTCTTGGACGATTAAAAATGCATTACTGGTTTCACTTTTCTTGTAGGCATAGATAATGTCTGTAGACTATATCTTTAAATTACAATATAAATTGAATATTGAGAGGAGCTTGTTATTTATGTTGTTTAATTTCAATCATAATAACAAAAGCAATTCAAAATAAAACAAAAACATTCTAGGAAGTGGATAAAATCAAATTGCTTGAAGCAACATTATCAAATGAAGGATTAAATAGGATTTATTTTGCCCGCGAATAAAAGCGTCAGATTGGTGTAAAAGGTTTGCCCTTTTCCATCAAAAGCCTTGCAAAAAAGTTAAAAACTTCTTTAAAAAGAGAGTATATACTAAAGTCCGTGGATGGTTTTGCTTCGATTTTGCAAGTGACAATAACGAGTGAAGTTTATTTTTGTAGCCGTAATTAAAAATACTTAAGAATATATCTATAAATAAAGTAATATAATATAATATAATTACAGCTTTTCTAAAGGTGAAGCATGATGCTACCGATTTTTAGTTGTACGCAATTAAATAAATTAAAGCAAACATTTGCCGGGGAGCCAATTGAACAATATTTGAAAAATATAATGTTTTTTAAATCCTGATTACAGAAAATACATCAACGTGCTACGAGATATTACTTAACGAAGTAAGAAAAGACGCGTGAGAGACATCAAACGATTCCCGCGCACTCGCGGGACATGCATTTGTCCCTCACGCCTGTCTGAATCAATCCGAATGAAAACCGACAATCAATATTCAACCCCTATTCGCTCGTTCGTTTTGCTGCATTAGCTATTGTAATAGCTTAACCCTCGTTCACTTTGAAGAGTTCTCTCAGGTTAAGGACGATGAATGCCAGTTTACTCCTCCCTGAGATGTAAAATTAAATCTGTCACGTTGATTGCGTTTCACGTGAGCCAAGGTGTCTCGTGTCCTGTCAGCGGAAATTTTAATGACAACAGTGTCATGCGTGCTAAATCGATCAATCAGAGAGTCGTATGCCGATGAGATGTGTATCCTGAATAAAGCGTGGGTGCACTGATAATTTCCGAGCTGTTGTTTTTCCCGTGTAGATCCTCGGACCCGTCGAGTCGACGCGATCTTGGAAGCACACAAAACAGTACCTTAGGTTTCTCACCCCCTCCTTCTCCCTTCGGCCCGACCCGTTTCCTAGCTCTTTCTTTGTCCTCTCCTGTGCTCCCTCCATCGGACGCAAGAATCGCTATTCTACTAATTCTGTGCAAACACCGTGGACTCTCGCTCCAAGAGGCGGTCCCGGGTACCAGACACGCAGGTATATGTTGTTCCCGTCTTTAAACAACTCTCGAGACTCGGGGGACTTTTCTTTGGCAAAGCCGACGCGACGCGGGTGGTCCCGCGAGTGTCAATGATTCTCAGAGTCCGTGATTGCTCGACGGAATCGTCGTCGATCCTAGATTCTCCGTTGGACAATTTTACGCAACCCGTTCACAATTCTCGCAGCCCCGGTGTTTTTTGAAACTATTGTGGCAACATCAATCGGTAATTAAAATCAGTAAAATCGAGTTTAATCGATGGTAGCTTTACATTTGGATTAACCGTTTAGACCAATTAGATACAGGAACAAAAAATTTATACAATTTTTATTAGATACTATTCAATTGAGTACTGAAAGTCGACTTTAACATGCGTTAATTACATTTTGAGGAATCATCATTCTAAAAGAAAGGCTCTTTGTGAAATCGAAACATTACAGACAAAATGAATGCGTTGAAATGTACAAAACGGTGTGTACATAAAAGGATACTATTTTCAGTCACGGGGCTACGCTGTGTAAAAAATCACAGAAATCACAATATGTCGCTTACCGTCAGATTGAGAAGCTAGATCGTTAATTACTGGAAAAATAACGCTCGATCGGCGACACAATGAACTTGTTGAAAGGTAAATTTATACGAAATTAACGTGACGCGGAAACGCGCGTTCTCTTTTCCTCCCTCTCTCTCTCTCTCTCTCTTGTCTGCAGAGAGTACACCACTTTAGAGATTATAAATTGTACGATACGCACTATCCAATACACGTGCGCACACACGCGTGTGCGAACGAGAGCGCGCGAGCGTATGTATAATTGAAGTAAACACATTATCGCTAAAGCTTTTAATCTAGCATGCAACTTGTTAGCTCAAGTCGACCGAGGCTCCGATAAATACCCACCGCGGTAAATTTTAATGACCGCGTTAAAATATTATGGGCTTTTATGCATTAGGACGACAAACACAGACCGTTCCATCCCACTCAGGAACGGCCGCGGCGGCGGCGTGAGCGCGTAGTTTGCCGACGTTACATTACAAATTGTGCGTACCGGACCCGGGCCATCCGGACGGTCAATGTTTGTCGATCCGAAATTCAATATTCCGTTCACGGCTCGAGAAAGTAATTTGTCATCGGCAAGCGGCTTTAAGCCCGCCGCTGTAGCTTCACCGACGTTGCTCAGAAACGGTAGTCTCCCGTTTTTCGAAAACGATCACGGACTAATGAGAGGACCCATAATTGTCAACGCGTACTCTTTTCCATGCTATTCTGTTCCTCATCACATCACTATTTGAATTAAATAGTTAAGTGCTTCGCGATTGATTTCGTTTCATAATCAATGCAAAGAAGGGAGTGTCCTCGACCATGATTTTAATAATTAGACCTAACTCTCGCTTTAATTTGACTGTACAATTTTCCGAAATCAATTTAACTATTAAGACGATTGTAACAGTGAATAACTAATTGCGAGTATTAATTGTAACGTTACGTAAACGATTCTAGATTCGAAGGAATCATCATTAACCTTTACAGGACGAGAAAGCCATTATAGTTGAAGCAAGAAATACAAAATGAATTGTAACAAATTTTGCAAGGAAAAGCTGTAAGATTAAAAAAATAGACTCCCGCCTCTAAAGATTAAGATAGAAGTAGTATAGATTCAAGATATCAATAGTAGAAGTGTAAGATTCGACTGACCTCGATCCTTTCTTCCTTGAGGTCGACCTGGAGAGCCAGCTGTTCTCGCAGGAGCACATCAGGATAATGAGTCTTGTCGAAGGTGGCCTCCAATTGTTCCAATTGCTCCTCCGTGAAGATCGTTCGATGGCGACGTTTTCTTTTCGCCATTGGACCCATTCCCGGATTGTTGGGATTTATTTGATAAGGATGACCGGCATGATAAAAAGCCGGCTGTCCGTGAAGGGAAACGCCGGCGGCGGCCATCGCCGCCACGTATCCTCCGGGATACAGTCCCGGATATGCCGCGGCTGAAATCCGGAAACGAATGGAAGAATATGATAAAACTTGCGCCACTTTATTTCGAAATTTCGCTATCCGAGATTTCGGATAGATCCTACACGCCGCGGAATGACAATAAAGATTATCCGCGCGGCCGCCATGCCATTTGAACTTTGCGCCGCATTAAAGATTCAAACGTCCATTCTCGCGTTGGCGATTATAACATTTAGGGGAGCCCTGAAATCGATTGTGCGTCGAGCGATAATTGTAACAATCGCGGTAATTCGGGCACTAAATCGACGCGATTGACAAAAGGATTACATGATCCTTTGCGGTGACGAATCCCAAATATCGGCAGTTTCAACGTTCTCTCGAATCGAGAATTAACGCGATGGAGGAACGTCGCTGTTGGAAACGCGATACTACAAATTTCGCAGACCCCATTCACGCTGTTCGTCTTCTAGCGGGATAAAGAGGTCGCTCGGCACCCCCGTCCCGGGGGACGTTTTACTTTAAAATCTCGAAGAAAGCTGCTTAAACGCGACGTTGCGTATGAAAATGCGGGGACGGTAAAAATTTCTGCTTTTACCCAGCACCGCGGGCTTCTTCCTCACACCCATTCTTTCGCGTTCGCATGCTTCCTTTTCACGTTCTCCGTCTTCTAGCGGGATTGCGGAAGGAGCTAGATCGTTCATGCATGATCGAAACGGATTGCGGATTTCATCTCGCGTATCCCCAATGCGAGAGAGATGCAAGTTACCTTGAAGGAAAAATACCTAAAGCCCCCTGCGGGCATGAAAGAAATTTTGGCGCGTTTCGCACCGGCTCTCTTAGGATTTCGCGCAAGTCTTACATATTTGTATTGTAAAGTGTTAAACGTCTCTATGTTGAACGAAATACGTTTACCGATCTGCAGAAAATTGACGAAATGCAAACGAATTAGATTCTTTGCGCTGTAGAGAGAAGCGAGTTACGTGAGATGAAAAATATAGTCCGCAGAAAATGTGAGATTGTAACGTCGTATAGAAGGAAAAATGCGGACTGTAGTCCCGTGACATTTGTAATTATTTATTCACGTTGTAACGATGAGTTCAAAATTAAAGATATTAATTATGACGTGCTGATTTAGAACAGAAAATCACATGAAGTATAGGATCCATTAATGAAAATAAAACATAATTCGACGTTCAAAATACGTTTAAAATGATAATCTCACTATCGTGCTAACGTAAAAATATTATATCGTGGCAGTGAGCTAGTAAAGAAACATAGTCAACAAAAATGTAATCGGACAAAACGAAACGAATGAAATTTTTCGCTTCGTACGAAATAGAGTCGAATAATCTCTGATCGCTCTGATTTCATTCGGATATGCGCTTTAACACTTTACAGCTCGTCAAATTTTGTTCTCTCATTTCAAAGTTAATAAACGATTTTTTTCAATTTTCTATATCGCTATCAGGGAAATAATTCGCTAATTTACGGAATACAAAAGAATGTGGAGATTGGGCTGTTTCGCCGAATTTTCGATTTTTCATAAAATTGCTGCGAAATTGATGGCCGGCATTCTGAACATTATCGACATTCTCATCCGTATTGCAAAAAAAGATTGCAAAAAACGATATATTGCCCCGATGTCACTTGATAAAACTGTAATATAATCGGAATAAATGCAATTAACATTTCCAACGGCACGCATAAATTAATCGTTCGACCTCGCGTAATTGTTCAACACGAGCGATTTCAAACGCTTCATTTGCCCGAACGCGTTATTATTTCTATCGGTTTCTCGACACAGTTTGAAAACTCCATTTATCATCAACTTGTCGTACGTACAAGTTTAATATAATCCAACAATACGAACTTAATTCGATAACGCGACGATTATATTAATCGAGTTCCATTTAAGTTACGATTATAAACAGTAAAAGACGTGCTTATAGGATTCCAGACATTTCAATGGAGTTAATTATAATTTCATGCATACGAGAACTCGAATGACGAGAGCTCAGAGTCTGAAAATGTAAGAGGCGTCCGGAGGAAGAAAGTCTAAAGGATTAGGCTCGTCTTTTAAACGTCGCGGTTCCTTTGACAGACTTTCAGCCGAAAAGAGGAGTCACGCCGATCCTCGGAGGGCGGTGTATTACCCACCGAGAAAATCCGCCGAGGTGAACGCCAAGTGATGCAGCTGCTGTTGCAACGGATGCATCGTTGCGGTGGTGCGGCCGGCGACCGAATCGATCGTCTCCGGCGTCTGGATCACGGATGCGGCGATGGTGGTGGTGCTCGTGGGTGCAACGACGCTGCCGATCGGCCTCGGTGCCAGGATGCTGTCGATGGTGAAGAGTGAGGTGGGGGACGACATGGTGGAGGCGGAGGTGCCGGTCGAGGGTCGCGAGGGGACGACCGGTTCGCGAACGCCGTGACGGTGCCGTGGCATCGTCTCCTCCGTGCCGATCGGACTCCTGGCGAACGTGCGCTCGTGCGTGGCATCGGCGCCCGTCTCGTTCTGATTGTTGCGTCTCGTCACCACCGATATGTGGTTCTGCGCGTCCGGCGAATAGCTGTACAGATAGCTGTGGCCGTAGCCGGATATACCGGGACCATCCGAGTGCAGCGGACTCGACGGCTCCGTCATGGGCGAGCGTGATCTCGGCGAGTCGCTCGCATAAGTGCTCTCTACCATGTTACGTAACGCGGGATACGAACCCGCGGGATACGGATGTACAGATGGTATCGGCGTTACTCGGAAGCGAGATGCGCGTCGAGCGAGTCTCCGGACCCAGGATGTCAAGACGAAGGATACGGGCTCGTTCTATCCTCGTCCTCCGGCGACGTTACGTTCTCGCTCGCATCGTAAAACGGATGTATATCCGGTGTGGATCCGCGTTCCCGACTTTCTCGCGAATTTTAAGCACCGCGCAGCGAACGGGATCTTTTTTCTTTCTTTCTTTCTTTCTTTCTTTCCTTTATAGCCGGATGGGATGAATCTTGTCCCGTAGAGATAGGAGGCTCCCGCCTCGCAGACGATCGCTCACCGGCGTCGAATCATCGGCGTTCAACATCGAGACGGAAGAGACGAGACGAGTCGTGTCGCGAGACGGGAAAGGCGCGAATCCGATCCGAATCTCTTCTCCACGGGGAGATCCCACGGGGAGATGTTCGAGATCTACCCCCCGCTCGCTCGCCGTTGGTGTCCGCACTTTATCCACTTCGGACCAGGTCGGCGTCGGCGTCGGCGTCGGCGTCGGTCGCAGGCAGGGGCGCCTACCGTCGCGCGTCGCGGACACGAAGTGACATCTCCCCGATAAAGAGTATACGTGGACTAACCAACAAGGCTTCCCGTGAGCCGCGCCAGCCGCGTCGGTGGCGGACAGAGAGACACCCTCGGGTGCCACATCGGGTTGGCGTGCGTTGTCCGCGATCGGGGCGTGGTCCTATCTGGCTCCGACCACTTTTCCACCACCCGGTCGCACGGCTCTCTCTCTCCGCGATACCTCTCTCGCATCCCCTTCCCATTCACGTTACGAAACGCGGCCGCGAGGGAGGGCGAGACAGGACGAGCGGAGGGCCGACGACGACGACGACGATGACGACGACGACGACGACGACGAGGTTCAGCTCTCGCGCGGAGGGTGCGATCACGTCGCGTCGCGACGCTCATGGGTGGGGGGATCGCACCCCTTTCGGATGCCGCGCCGCGGCAACAGACACACGCGAGGCAAACGCGCGAGCCGAGAGGGTGGTCGCGAAATAACCCTCTGATATGGAGAGAGAAAGAGAGAAGGAATGAGAGAAAGCGTCGCGGAAGCGAACGACATATTTGTCGATGCATATTACGAAGGTTACCGAACCTCTCTCGCCTCTCGTCGCCGTCGCCGTCGCTCGACCATGCGATTGAATCGAAGAGCTTATTTTTGCAAATTGTCTTAAATCTGTATTTTTCGACAATGGAGACGTATTAGAAAATATTCCAATGACTTCAGTACGTAATCTCCATTTATAAAACAAATATGTATTTAAATGATATTTTTTAAAAGACCTTCTCTTTGTAATTGTAATTCGACTTTAGACGTTTGTCAATATTTGTTTTATTAATCATTGATTATATGCTGCTCGTTTAAGAAACAGCGGCATATCGTAACGCAGCATCCAGCATCGCACAAAAGAAGATTATCTAACTTTGACTTTTCACTCTTAACATGAAAATAACAAATTAAAAATTCCAGTTTCTAATTCTAATTATAATAGAGTATTTCACGACTTAAAATTTTATGTATTTTATGTAATCATTGAGAAGGATTATTGCAAAAATGACTCGTGCAATCTTCCAATCTTTTATGTTCTTTTTGCAAATCGCAGGTATCAAATAAAAATTTTAATAAAAAGGGAAAGAATTAGAAACATGTATCAGTAAAAGATTTGTCATTTTTTTGTTAAATAAAGTTTGAAACAAAATTTTAGCGAAATCGAAGCAAGTTTACCATTGGATTTCAATATACTCACTTTTTCCATTTAGAGAGAAATTTTTCAATTTCTTTTCCGAAAAAAACTTTAATTTTTAAATTTTTATTTGATTTAAAAGCTCGATCTTTTACATCTGTGTTATCTATTTTTATTCTTTTCAAATTTCATTTTGCAAACAGTTCTGCTTTTTTATAGTTATTCAAAAATAGACTTATAGATATTTTTGCTAAGTTTTTTCAAATTCAGCAGAGAAGCTATCATCAGAGAATTAAGATCGCAGGTGCCGAAATTATACACGTTTATGTACTAATATTAATTTCGTTATAATTTCATTGATCGTACGACAAAATGCTCTTCCGTCAGACATTTATTATCATCCCTTTGAATACGTACCACTCTTCCTAACGTGCAGCTTGTATTCAGGAAATCAATAATTGCTAATCTTAGGTGAGATTAGACATTTGCGACCAGTAATCTTAAATAATCGAATCGATCTGTCGACATTATGAGATCAAATAGCGATCGCAAACGCCAATACGAACGCGATGAACCCTACGTGAAAATTCAGGCGTCGGTAGATCTGGATTATGGCGGTTGCGCGTTGCCAAAGAGAGACAGAGACACAGAAAGAGAGAGAGAGAGAGAGAGAGAGAGAGGGGAGAAGGAGAGAGAACCATACCTACCTATCTAGCGAATCCGCGCGGATCCGTTCAATTATTCAAATCCCAGCCAATGCATCCGTATTAATAACATAAAACCGTTGTAATGTGCATTGACTGTCGTCCCCTCTTCCCCCCTCCGCCCCTCCTTCAGCAAGCGAGAGGGTACAAGGGGGTATATCGTAATACACGCGGAGAATCGAGCGTGAAAAGCGCTTTCTCTCCCCCCCCCTCTCCCCCCACTCTGTCTTTCTTTTTCTGAAACGCGTATGGACCTCGAACATTGTAGAACGTAGGTACCCCCCCCCCCGCGCGCGCGGCCACCCGTATCTACCCCTCGCGACGAGCCCCTCCTTTCGATAAACCCCTCCCGGTCGAGGTATCGGCCTCCCTGATGCTGCGGTCCGCTCGGGCGCAGCGAGATCCACGTCGGAGCTTAATCCTAATCCGTACGTTAATCGTACGCCCGATCCGGCGAACCGGATCCCACATTCTGCGCGATTCTGTGCACGCGTATTATGCCCGTCTATCTGCCTGTCTACCTACTTATCTACCTACCTACCTACCTACCGGTTTAGGCCGTTGTCGGAACCAGGAGATGGCAGCTTGTCGCGCTCGCGCGAGGATCCCGCGAGGAGAATTCTTGAGAGAAAGAGGGCCTGTCTCTCGCCGCCCTTCTCGCAGTGGACCGGCCATTGTTCGCCGGTACGTCGTGAATTTTGTTAGAGACGGACTGGGAACCGGCCATCGCTAATATATCTCTTGATCTGCCGATGGTCTTTTTGCAATTGCTCGATCCACGCCGAATGAACCGTTCCCTCGAAAACGTGCAAACGGCGAACGGTGTGGAGAGCTGGACGAGTTTACGATTTCGAAATTGGTATTACGAGTCCGGCTTCGAAGTGAAATTCATGAATTATGAATGAGACGCCGCGTCTCTCTCTCTCTCTCTCTCTCTCTCTCTCTTCCTCGAAGGAAGGAGAGGTAACGAAGTTAAGTAAGTTTACTTTGACCGCACGTTCGGCGGGAGGGACGGAACGCGTGCGACGTAAGTCGCGGCCGTCTTGAATACGCAATGAATCTTAATTGAGCGGGCACGGAAAGGAGACGTAAATTGAAAGAGAGATGTAAAGTAAGAATATCGCATCCTCCTCGCATTGTAATACGCATATGTCGTTCGCTTAGCAATTCACACGAATCCTTCGTCGAGGTCATCTCCCTCTCCCTCTCTCTCTCTCTTTCTCCCTCTCGGGCAAGCTTCTCTCGCTTTAAGGAGCGCTCCCGGCGGGGCGGCTTCCACGAAAAAGATTACAATTTTCCCCAGCAATCACGGGGGGATGAATCCTCGGCGCTAATGCAGCGACAATACAGATGTTTTCGCGTCTAAGCGGCGTGCTAAGTGGATCTTGCCCGTTCTCCCCCTCCCCCCCCTCTCTCTCTCTCGCTCTCGCTCTTTCGTTCCTCGTGAGGGCGAATGCGCTGGAAAAAGCACCCGCGTCGATATTCTTAAAGGCGTAGCCGCGGGGTGTCAGGCGGGCCGATACCTGATTTTCTTCAGCTTCCGAAGTCTCTTCTCAGCATCTCATCTCGGACTCGGTTACATTTGACTGCGTGCCTTCCTGCCTTCCCGCGTGCCGACCGAATAATTGAAGTAGGTCGTCCGATAGGACGCGGGCCGCGGCCGTTTAGACGCGCCATTTTCATCCGAAGGGAGGAGAGAGATTTCGTATCCCGGTGAGACGTCCCTTATTGATAGGTATCGCTCGCTAAGACGGACGGCGTGACGTTGTTGACGTTGCCGATCTAAGACATTGTTCGGTTCGCATTTTGAACGATTATTCCGGGCCTGCTGGTCGATTCTTCCGGAATTTCACGCTCGTTTACTTCTTATGCTCTCGAGGAAATGACAAGCATTGAAATGGAAGGCAATTACCGGCCGTGAAGAGTTTTCGATTCGTTCCTCGGCTCTCAATGAGTGAGGAACGTTTTAAATTGTAGTTTTAAAGCGTATTATATTTGGAGAAATATGTAATTGTACATTGTATTTATATTTTGTAAAAATAACTGTGCTTTTTTCTGAACTAATTAATTCTTATTACGTATACATGACATTGTTCTGCAGTATCGCAAAAATCGACATGAAAAAAAAAATTATAGTTTTATTAACTTTCAATACACAGGAGTTTTAGAATACAACTTGTCCAAATTTGTCCAAATATATTATGCGATTGTGCCTCATCTTAATTACGAGCGAAATTCTTAATACTTTAATATTCCTTTAAATTCGTTAGCAGATTTTGTGTAAAACAAGCATCAATGTTTTATATTTTATGTAAAAATACATGAGAATAAGATATTAAATCTTTTATAAAACACTGGTATAAAAATAATCTAAAATAACGAATATTACATCATCATATTACCCTCCTAAATAACTTTAAACTAATGTAAAACATTTTTTCAGAAAACATTTGCAATTCAAGAGAAAACTCATACATCATGTCACTTGAAATAAATCATCCTTATACGTATGGCTCATTATACATGGCGGAAAGCTTGCTGTATAAACAATAGTGAAGAGACTTTTGCGTAACAAACGTAACTTAAACAATTACAGAATTTAATCCCGGGAAACTTTCTCGCGAGAGGGACGGTTTGAAATAAATTTAAAACCATAACCGGAATACGCAAGATGAATGCGACTTATGTTAGAGTGCTCTCTGCCCGCGATCCTTTATCCGTTAATCCCTCGACAGTCCGCGGATTAGCGCGAGTAGTTTTGTAAAAACAACGAGACAACAGCGTAGAAAAAGATCGTAAGCGAGATTACGAGAGAGGATTCCGCGGGAGCGCACTTCCGCCGCGAGTCGCGGAAGTGTCTCGCAAAAATTAATATTTTCACGCCCCGTTTGCACGTTTCGCGCGGCTCATAATGCATTGCGCAAATATTATTTCTACGCCGTGCGCACACGGGATATCCCGCGCACCCTCGCGCTCGCGCATCCTCAAAGGATGCCGAATTTTCGAAAGGACGAGAGGAAAAGGCGGCGAGGCCGCCTCTTGGCCGTGTCTTAATCCATCCGACCGAATCCGGTACGTTGTTCACGTGAGTTCCACAATGGATTAGCGTAGTCGATTACGGTTCCTCGTAAATATTTGCTCGTTCCCGGATTCGGGCGGGCCGACAATTCTTACGTTCTCTCTTTCGCCTATTGTGTAAAAGACCCTCGTAACGCAGATTCGTGAAGTCCGGTTTCTGAACTGGTGCCACTGCATCCTCGCGGTTGCGAAAGGATCTCAAGAATCGTTTTATAACTGCGACTCGAGCGAAGGAACGTAGAATTAATCTGGTTCTATTAGGACATTTAAAAAGTATCCGCGGTTTTTTGTTCAATTTTTTAATGAAAAAACCGCGGATACTTTTTAAATGGCCTAATACAATAGGAGTTGACAAAATGAGTCAATTACTTATGACTTATGACTTAATTGTAACTTAAATAATTGATCCATCACAGTCGAATGTCAAGAGAATAATCAACTGTGATGGGTTTTCTACAATAAGCCATTACTTAAACTGTTTTCTTAAGCCGTAAGTTTACGAATCATAGTCGATTATTCTTTTATATTCGACTGTGCTTGGTCAATTTTTTACAGCTTAAAATTTAAAGCTTAAATAATAATTTATTGCAAAGAGAAAATGTGTATAATTGGTCAATTGGTTCTTAAGACTTAAGACTTACGACTTTTATTGAAAAACCAGCATTGTGAGCTTTCTACAATAAATTGTTAATAATAAATCAAGAGTGAGTTATAAATTTTCTATAATAAATAAATTTTCTATAATAAATTATCTATCTAAATATCTAAGCTTAAATCTTAAGACGTAAGAAATTGATCAATCATAATTGTGAGAAGAACAATTGACTGTGATTAGTAAGTTTCTTACGGATTAAGATTTAATGACTTATTGTAGAATCTCATACGACAATAATCAGTAATTAGACTGCCTGATCAAATTCCATTTTTTACACAATTTAAAAGTTACTTTCTATAATACAATATACCGTTATAGTCATCTATACTAGTAAAAATTATAAGTCATAAATCTAGAAAATGTACATTCAGACTAAATCATATTAGATCATTACAACATTTCAGTCAATCAGAAGAATACTAGTTCTCAGAACAAAATAAACAACTTGTAATTACGATTCAATAACGACGAGGCAAACTACAGAGATTAGATTAGATTAGACGTGACGGTAATTCGGTAATCTTCGGAAAAATGGCAAAATTTGTACAATCAGTAATGCGATTAGAATTGATCCACAAAGAGTTTTCTGAAGAAGATTTCCGTCAAGCGGAAAAATATCACGCAAACTTTCGTGTACACACGTGCCTTATAATTACGTGAGATTCTACTGGCTATTATCGAAAACGCGGACTCGAGATCGCTGCGCGATATATGTACATACGCGCGAATATATGTGTATCTTATGTACGTGCCTATGTACATATATATATACACACACACACACACACACACACACACACACACACACACATATATATATATATATACAATATATATACAGATACGTGCGCGACGAATAATTGTCCGCGCTCGTACCGCGCGACGATGCGCAACGATCTCAAATTTATTGGCATGCACGTTAATTACTTTAATTATTACACCGCTGTCAAAGGCTGATCGGAATACAAAGGAAGTTTATTCGACGCTGAACTATGTTCGCATCGCCCCGAGTCACCAATCGCCAATTAATTTTCCATAATTGGACGGACACGCTGCCGGAGCACGCTCTACACTCCTTGACGCTCGTTGCACGCGTGCAACGCGCGTGTATATACGTTACATACATATGTATGAGTATGTATGTATATATGCGCGGGTGTACACGCATATATGCGTACATACACCCCCGTGATACCTGGCGCCCCACGCACACGACTCTGCTTAAAACGCGTCGCAACCAGCCGGCGGCCACATCGCCGTATTTTCAGCAGGGAACCAATTAACAGTTTTCACCTATTCCTTTTCAGGTGACCGAACGTGCCCAACAAAAAATCGAAATAAACGCTGGGAGGCGCAGGAGGGGGCGGGGGGTGGCAGGGGGTGGCAGGGGGATGAGAGGGTGGGAAGAGTAGGGAGCGAGCGAAAAAAATAGCGCACGGGTAGGCGGCCTCGCCTACCCGAAAAATCAACTCCGGTTCTTGCCGAGTGCACATTTTTCGATGTCGACGCCATTAAAATTGGACTCGATACACGACACTGACAAATAGTGCGTTTTCTGACAAGCGACAAGTGTAATTAGTCGTAGCCGTAAGGTATACGGTTGAATTCGGAAAAAAAAAAAAAAAAAAAACGGGGAAAATGAAAAACGCATTCGTGTAAAGCACCGTCAATTTCGTTTCAGCGACTCGTTGGAAAATAAACGCCGAATGCAGTAGGTGGATCGTAACGAAAAATCTTACCTTTCGATATTTCTTTTTTCTCTCGTTAACGAAGCTCCGATTTGACGCGCGTCGAAGCTTATTTTTTTTCGCAAAATTATGAAGAGTTTCTCGCGGAAGTATTACAGAAGGGAGTATAGCAAAGTTTGCTTACGAGCGGTTTTGTCAAAATCCTATGGGAAAGATACATGTATTAGACTTTCTTCTTATACATACATATTTCATTGGAATTTATAATATCTCATTCTATAATCCTAATTAAAGTTAGAGAATAAGACAGTATATAAATTAAAATATGATAATAAATACATGTACAAGGGAAAAGTATATACACTCTCTCTTAGAATTTTAATAAACTCGCTCGTGGCCGTTCTATTGTAAGAAGAACTTGGAAGACCTTCTAAGCATATAATTACAGTAAGGAATCCGACATTTTTCGTTCATCAAAATCATGCAAATGAGAAAAGATATGTATTATCTCTGCAATGATGTAGAGAAAGATATATACTATTTCGCTCTTATTTGCGCAATTTGAAAATGTCAGAGCAATCACAGGTTACCATCGCGTAATTAGAGGATCTCTAGAAAAAAATCAACGAGGAACGTTTCATTCGTCAAAAAGTACATTATAGAGCTATGTGTTATCGGAAGTACGCGAGAAATAGTTTGACCCCGTTAATGGTCGCATGGGGCTATCGAGCTGAATAAATCAGCAAGTAAACAAATAAATAAATAAGAGTAGCTCAACGTATGTGAAACTCTCACTCGCAGCTCTCACTCCAATGAGGATGGCCCTTTAAAGCCGTTTTCCGAAGGATACGGATTTCGCTAAGTGATACCAATAACTCGGTGGGCTAACAATAGGACGCACTTCTCCGCGGGATTCGACGGAGGATGTAGACGGAAGGACCGCGGCAATCCCGTGGGATGTTATCTAATCCCGCTGGATTTGTTGATTCTGCGTCTTGCGCCCGGCAAAGCCCGATGAGGTTTTCGTGTAGCACGGGATTACCCCTATTTTCCGCGACCTAAACTCACCCCCCATCCCCCCTCTCGAATGACGCGCCGTTCACTGTGTAGTGGAAACATGACGCGTTGTCGGATACTGTATCCTATTCGTCGCTAAACAATTCGCGTAAAGTTAACCGTAAGAACGTAAAGACCGTAACTTATGGGCTTTCTGCGATAAAGGCAGGAGCACAGACCTCTGCATAATGCACAGTGCATAAAGAATAAGAGAGTCGACCAATCAAAGTTTTTCCTTTCCATGAAATGAAGGACTCTGATTGATCAATTTTCGTATGCTTTATAGACTTTCTACAAAATAAGCTGTTACTTAAGTCTTAAATCATAAGACATTAATTAATCACTAGGATATTTATGCAAAATACTTAACTGAATATTAACCATCGGACAGTTTTAGCAGTCGATCGTTGTTCGTTAAAGATTATTAAAAAGTAAAGTAAAAAGGTTGAGATTGCCATCTGTAAATATGCAATTTATGCAAAATATGCATCTTACGCAAAATATTCAGTTAAGTGTTTTGCATAAATATCCGCAGTCTATCTACTAATCACAGTCGAATGTGAGAAGAATAATTAACTATGATTGATCAATTTCTTACGGCTTAGGATTGAAAGCTTTATAGGTAATGGCTTATTGTAAAAAGAAAAAAGTCCATTCAGACTTTTGTATAACGCATAAGACATAAGAAAATCAATCAATCAGAGTGAAATGACTCTAATTAATTGATTCTCTTATGCCTTATGTATTATACAAAAGTTTATGTTACAGCCTTAAGATTCTCTATCGACGCGCGCATTAACTTATCACCGTAAACTGTATAATAGGGTAATAATATTGTATGACATATTATACAGCGCACAATACAACGCGATTGTACAACGGCATAATGATTAAATCCGGAGGTGCGAGTTAATAGCTGGAATGGTTTAATTGGAGGTGATAGTGGTATTAAACGGCCGATAAAGGATAGCCTTTATACATATAATATCTCGCTTGGAAAATCATTCTCAATAAGACGAATGTTTGTATTAAATTTCAAAGCTCTCTAGATTCAAAATTAACACAAAATTAACCTAATTCAAAATAATCGCTATATGTACATTACGTGAAATTTTGTATTTCTAAACGTATAAAGATATTAGTTTTTTTTTAGAAATAAAAATATGCAAAATTGTCCAAACGCGCGAACAACAATTTATAGAACAGTCTATAAAATTTATTTGTAGATAAATTAACAAGAAGAAAATTCTTAACTTAAAGATTGATAAAATTGTCCACAAGCATTACATTTCATCTTCAAATAAATTTAGAAATTGTTAAACGAGAGTCCCAATCAATTTTTACAAAATATTTTAAATAAACATAGAGGTTGCAAATAAAAAAATCAATAGGTTTTGACTTAAAGCATTACTCACTTTTTCTGCTGCAAGTTTCCTTTTTAATGCAACGTTTGCAGCAAGGATTGATGACGGCGATTGCGGCGAAGTGCAGAGGACACCAACTGGTGTCGGCGCTGGACGAGGAAAGAAGATAAAAAAAAGCATGTTTTATCGCGCGATTACCATTCTTCCGCAAATTGGCACGGAGGAGAGATATTCCGGGCCGGAAACCGATGGCGGGCGGTAAACAAAGATGTACCGCAGTACTTCTGCCCTGCGGTGCATCGCCCACCGCACCTCACCACCTTTCCCCACCCCTCCTCTGCCACCCCCTGTAACGCGCAGATTATTCTATTACACGTTGCGTAAACACTGAGGGCACAAGCGGACGACGTGGGTACTCCCAGAGCGGCGCGAGCTGCCTCCGCGGCCTCGGTGAGCGATGCTGTTTGCTCTGAAAATGCGTTATTGTTTCACCGCGATAAAAAATTCAACGTTTGGATAATTACATCAGAACTGATCGATCGGCAGAGGGAACGGGGCAAAGGGTGCTCGCCCCGGGCGAGTTTCCACTGGGTTACTGACTTACTTAGTCCGCCCGTTTCTGCTGAGCGCGGCGCAAAAGAAAAAAGAAGAGAGAGAGAGAGAGAGAGAAAAATAGAAGAAAAGAAGGGGCGGATTTTGCGATTTAACGATCGATCGATCGTTTTTCGAAGATGGAGGTTTACCTCGGACGTCTTCGAACGATAATTGAACAGCTGAGTTTCGTAGATATTTTGTCGGCAAAAAGAAACACGAGTCAATTTTTGGAATTTTAAATAAGAGAAGAACTTTCAAGGATCTACTTTGAAAATGCGCGGTGATATTGCGAAAAGTGTTTCCAATGTTTATTCATAAATGAGTTATGTCCTCAGAATTCTCTTCTTTATTCATCTCAATTTTTTTTAATGTTATTTGATGCTTCTAAAAATTATTTACATCACATTTACAATACTTATAATGACATTAATTTTTCATTGCAAAAAAAAGGTACTTTAATCTTACTATTATAGTCAACTCTAATAGCTTTTAAAAAGAAAGAAACATTATAAAAAAATTGAAAGCACTTGATATGATTAGAGTTCTGATAGCAAAAAATTGAAGGACTTAAATTTTGCGATTGAATCCAATTAGGGTTGTCGATATCGAATATGAATATCCATTTTGAATATATTCATCGATGCAAAAACTATTTATATTTATCCTGAGTGAATTGGCATTATATCGAATATGTCGAATACATCAAATATATATTCATTATTCGATATATTCGATATGATGTCTATCCATTCAGAGTGCATGTAAATAGTTTTTTAATTGCTGATAAATATATATCTCCACAGTGAATATTTCTATTTAATTTTGACAACCTTAAGTACAATTTCCGAGAAATATTTTTTACAAATATGGTATTTTCACAAATTCGGGACGCTTCTTACGTCTCGAGAAACTACAAGGCAGAACTAATAATAAGCCTCGTAGGAGGCTTTTTCGGGAATTTATTTATATTTCTACAGATACGAACTTAAGACGCTTTGAAAGTGAGTTGTCCGATTGACGAGTTTTCCAAAATGCCTTTCTATTGCGATCGACGGAACACGTTTACTCGCCCCGTGTGGCTTCCTCTATCTATGGGAATACATAGAATACATACACTGTATTCCCCGTCTATCCACCCGCGTGGATCAGCGAAAACAGAAATAGAACGGGGAGAGCGAGAGGAATCGCTACTTTTTTGGTCGAGCCCAATCGGTGCGTGGCAGCTGCGATCCTTTCTCGAATCTCTTTCCTTTCGCGTGTGTTCCCTCTTTTCTTCGGACCGACAGGCCCAGGTTTTCCCGAGTAATCCCTTCGAGGAAGAACGTATGATGGGCAGAGGGAGGGAGAGAGAGAGCGATTTCGCGCGCGCGGGAGCGGAAGAAACGAGGATGGCTCGCGAGAGAGGACGACCGACGATCCCGCGCTGTTTGCCTTTTATTAAACTCTTGTTAAACGCCGCCTTTCACCGCACACACAATTGAATCGGCAAAACAGCGAAGATAATGCCCCTACTGGGCTCGGTATACGCCCGCAGGACGCGGTGGCTGCAACGAAGGAGAGAGAGAGAGAGAGAGAGAATGGACGAAGGTCCTTGTACGTCTTGAAATGGACACCGTGTAATCCGCCTCTTTATGCAGCGACTGCGGGGATCGTCCGGGGATTCTTCTTCAGCCAAGAATCTCGCTCGCGCAGCGGAGAGGATCTTCGGCGTGAAAGGCGGTCTCTCCACGATCAGCTCGAGATCGATTTCTCGTGAAAAGAAACCTCCGCAAAAATGGCGTGGTCCACCCTCCGCAAAACGGACTCGTCTGATGAAAATATTTGGATGTTTCCAACTCGAGATCGACACGGTCGTCGAAAGGGGCCCATTCCGGTTTCAAAGGGCTGTGGAAATCGAGGGTCCTCTTCTTCCTCGATTACTCCGCGCCCAACAGAACCTTTCGCCAAAGTTGTTCCTTCCACGTCTTAATTCGCATAGTAGTGACACATGGAAAAGAGGATCACATTCGTCAGACCATTTTAAATCCGTAATTCAGGATAGAATTCTATTTATATTTTTGTGTCATGTAATACGGAAAATAATTAAAATGAAATAAGATTTCTTACATTGAAACAAATGAAAATACTGTTATTAATTTAGCGCAACTATTATAATAGTTGCCGATTCCTAATAGTCCACTTTTAACTCTTTAAATTTATTTTAATACAAAAAATATTTAAAGAGAATCAAAATATATAACCATTAAAATATATGTCTAAATATGTATATATACAACATATGAATTAATTTATAGAGCCCACTTTAAACAATTTATAGTTCGTATCAAAATTTACAGTAAAAGTCTAGTTTTGTATGGAAAGAAAAATAAATGAGAATCGGAATAAACATAATATATAACATAACTACATAAAATATATAAAATGCTTACATAAGTCAAAATAGAATTATAATTATGATGTTCTATACAATCTATAATTCGTATCAGAAAATTCAGAAAAGAATTTTATTCATGTTTTTATTCTAATATAGAATATATATATTTAGTCTAATATAGAATATAATATTAAAAAGAAATAGAATATATTCATTATAAATATATATTAAAATGTGCATATATATACATAATATGCGAATATTAATAAAATTACATGTAAAATTCTCTCTTAAAATCTAAAACGATAGTTCTATAGATTATTTAAAGCGGACTTTTAATCACTTTAAAACGATTATTTGCTTTTATCAAAAAGACGACAAATTCAACGTTACACATTTCATTCGTAACGTTTCACTAAAAAAATACGTATCTCAATATTATTCGATAGAGAATCGAAAGTATAAATGGATATTAACACTTCGTTCGCGGGAGCCTCGCTTGAATCGATTAGAAAACAATAAATAAAAAAAAATATAACAATAAAAAAATCCGCGTGTGTTTTCCCGCGATCGTCTCTCCCCTACCCGCGTCGATTATTATTATCCGCGGTTGCTCGTAACGGTTCGTTGCGTCACCGCTCCGCTCCGTCCCGCCCCGCCCCGCTCCGCTCCGCTTTCGGGCACGCATCGGTGACATCGGTTTGTAAAAAAAACACTTTTAATCGCTGGCTTGAGATACGTCTCAACATCAGAGGTTACGCCGTGAAAAATAACGGCGATACACAAACGGCGATATCGCGGCTCGGCAGTTCTATCATTATTTATTGCCGTAGCAGAAATGAAATTCCTGGAAGGCGGGAGGGGAACGGGAATTTTTCTCTCGATCAAATCGCATGCAAACAATCGCAATGCAATCGCGCCGTCGCGAATAATACTCCGGCTGTTCCACGGAAATTGGACCGAGAGCACCTGCGAGAGAAAAAAAAATTGTAAAATTCGTAGCTCGTTTTACAATCGTTGCAGAACAATCGGTTAAGCTTCTCTCGAGAAATAGTCGATTTTCGGGAGAAGTTTAATCGATCTCTGTAAAGTAGCATTTATATTTAATTAATATATATATTAATATATATAATATATATATATACAGCGTCGCATAGATGCAAACACGTTTTTTTACAATTATAACACACGACGGTTGAATTTTATTCCAACTTGATGTAACTCTGCATCTTAAGAATATTATTAAATTACTGTAGATGGCCAGATTGTGGTCGAAACGTTTAATGTTTTTATTGATGTAATAATAATTAAATATCACAAACTATAACTTGGGTTGTGGTTTTTTATGCTCTTATTTTTTAATTCGCAGATTCAATAATATTTGATTATCGTCATAGATAGCCTGAAAATGTAAATAGATCAAATTCAACTTTGGATAAATTTAAATAAAGTACTTAGAAAGTATCTAGTGAACACCTTATACTTTCCTATCTAAATAAGCCATATGTATTGAAAAAGTTTCTTTATTTATTATTTTATTAATTATGCTTTACTTTTTTTAATACAACATAATAACTTGAAGTTTGCTTTATTCGGAGCTATAATATTATAATATAATTTGATTTATTTATATACATTTTGCAAATAAAACTAAAGTTCCTATTCTAATTTTTAATAACAGTAATAATATTGTTACATTGTCGTTGTGCAGGTTTTATACATGGTAAAACAATAACATAACGATATTGTTACTATCGTTAAAAATTACAGAATAAGATCTGCCTTTGAAATTTTATCTGCCTCTTCTTCTTTATAAAAATCCTTAAATGACTTTAAATGATCTACAAATCCACTTTAAATGCTCTCCAGTATATAATTCGCGTCAGATAAAAATTGAATACAATTTTTATTAAATACCATTTGTATATAATTCTATAGCACTCATACGTGTTTTATGAGATGATACATATTTCATATATTTGTGTGTACTTTATAATTCTTCAAATATTTTTCGTTTGTCAAATATTTTAGTTTGTTACACAACACATCAAATTGCAAATAAAATTTGTATTTTGAACTCCAACGCACCAATCGCAGATCGTCCAAAGCGGATCTAGGTAGCGCAGCGTGGAAAAAAAGGAAAAATGTGCGAGAATGATTTATAAACATCGTTTATTTCTGCACTCTGTGTATTTTGTAGTCGGCTCGACAATGACGGGAGCAAAACAGTTTTAATCGTTTACCCGCGCACTATCTCGCGCGATTCGTTTTCTGTTTCACACACACTTACAGTGGTAGTATGGTATAACATGGTATAACGAGGTAAAAACCAACCAAGTAATAAGTACTCGTATAAAATGTAGAATATTTTTCTATCTTTTTTCTTTCTTTTTTTTTTTTAAGGAGTCGGGGAAAGGATAGAGATTTTTGTTTTAAGGGCACGTGGTAGGACTCTGTACGCGCGTATACGCGTATATTTATACATATATATCTCGTTATGTACACATATACTTTTTTTTTCTACACATTCTTTAAACAGAGATGATATTGTGCATACCGATAGGTGTATCCTCGATGTAACGATAATTTATATTTTGCTTTATGCTTACATTTTCCTTATATTGATTGCCGTTTTTTGTTTCGTCTTCTTCTCCCTCGTCTACCTAATCGTCAGTCTCATTCATTATCCAATGACCGACGATTATTTTAATTGACTAATAAATACAGTGGCGAAAGTACGAGATTATAGAATCTGACGCTCGCGCAACGCGCCGAAGCCTCCGAGATATCGATATAGTTGATATATTCATCTATATACTTAATTGCTAATCGCTCATTAGATATTACGCAACGTTTGACCTTTTAACCGCTAAACTCTTTTGCTCTACGGTGCAACCAGCAATAATTAACTTATTAATGAGCAAACTAATTTCAATTTAGATTATAAACGGTTCTGAGCCACGTTGTGGGTGACAGATGGAAAGAATGTTCCGAACGCTAAGCAGATTAAAGAAGTAAATACAGGGGAGCTAAAAGAAAGCAATTGTAGAATAAAACGTGACACTTTATGGAAACGAATTTTAAAAAGCCCGTTTTTAAAACGAAATTGTATAGGAAGAATAAAATGTCGTCAATCCAAAGTAATCCCCTTTCATAAGGTGTTCGAGGTAATTTTTAATAAATAATATATTATTCGTTTACAATTTCATATACAATTTTACCCCAGAACAAATCTCTATCATTGCTTAATTATAATTTGTTAAAATTACTAAATTTCGTTACATCTTCAAAGTCTCCCCATTGTGACTTATTGGATTGTGTTTTGTGCAACTAATGACATTACCGAGTTACTTTCGTAAAGTTCCTCAGTTCAAAACAAGCTCGTGACAAGAGACGGATACGCGTTGCCAGTTTGTACCAGTCAGTATCAGTTTGTATCAGTCAGTATTATCCGGCAGCACGGAGAAATGCGTAACGACACATATTTTTTAAGTAAAAAGCATAGATCCTAACATAGCCGTTTCTTATTTATTATCACTCGCACAAAAGCAATTATACCAGTATAAATACCAGTAATCTTCTCTTACCACTTTTTTTTTTACATACATCGTATATCTTATTCTACTTACAAAAAGTGTAAAATTTAATTTAAATCTATTTTTTACTTTTTTTTTTAGATTTTGCTTTTTTCTTGATGTCTCGCACGAAATCATACGTTTCCACAATTTACGCGTTCGCTATAGATTAACAGAGCGCATAATTCTTATTCCTGAAAATGCGTTAAGGTTCATTGTAATTATGTGACGATGTCATTTTTATTGTAAATTGTATGACACGAAAAAGAAATTGGCACTCCAGTTTTGGATAACTTGTTACGGGATTGCATAATTGTATGATAAATAGACAGTCTATAATATTGTGAATTAAATTTCTATTCTTAGACACGAGAATGATTCCAATTGCTCTGTTAAAGAACTTAGTTTTAATATCAGAAATAACTTGCACCTATCCCGCGATGCGTTTATTTTTCTCAGAGAAATTTATAGAATCCAATGAAAAATCCTTAGCGTCATGTTTATCCAAAAATTTAATGATTAATATTTTTAATATTTGTAATATGTGTGTTCGGAACTTTATTAATAAAATAAGGAGGAGAAAAAGGAAGAAAAACAAATTAATTAATTAAAACATTTGAAAAGAAAAACATACTTCGTAAGTATTATCCTAAGTTCTTTTGTTATTGCTATGATATAAATCATTAATGAGATAAAACGCAGCTAATAAAGATAGTGTGCGGGATTCAGTGTTATCTGCCGAATGTTTATCTTTTTACTGAGCGACGCGAACTTAAAAACTAAGTATTTAAATGCTATATCTTCGTGGAGAAACATACGTATCGTGTTCCATGTATACAATTATGAATTCGGTAAGATTACGTACATCGAAAATATAGATATATAATATATACATCTTTCTGTTGTATAGAGCCAAAATAGAAGTTTCAGTCGCATGGAAAACATCATAATGTACTTCGAGTTCAATATTTTTCTCGAGCTAGGATCTAACCGATCAGAAAATACATCGACAAAGTTAAAGAGTCAACGTAACGATTTGATTCTTCGTACTTCTTAAACTCCGCATTAGCGACTCTATTGTATTATATATAACATTGTTATTGTACTTCTTAATTAAGAAGAATCATTTCGTTTCTTTGGACTTTTTGATCGCGAATCTCTTTAACACCTATATTCAACATGAAGTTTAGGTATGGGCCTCGTTAACTTCTTTTCAGCTTTCAGCTGCGATTCTTTTATTATCTCTTGCTCCTTCGTCTATGTTGGCTGACTTTACGCTACGAGTACATTATAATTCTATGATATATATCACGCCACATATACCTGATATGCTAACAGGGAACATTTGAGCATCACCTATGATTCGAGAGGTGTTTTTGGCGGGGTATAAGACATTTCCATCGTAATACCACCACTGCCCCGTCGAAATCGTGATGGGATGCCTGGAATATCGATGCTGTTGCGAGGCTTGCGCCTGCTAAGATGCCTCTCGACCCACTTTAACATCGTCAGAACCGAATCCGTACTAGGCAAACGTCTCTCCGCGGACGTGCGAATGATGTGCGATGATGCCACGCGGAAAGTAGCCGCCATACCTTTCAATGCCTAGATAAAAACAAATAGGTTTAAATTCCTATGTTGATGATATACTAATCTAAAATGTCGGTCTTGATAAGCTGACTATTTTTGTTCGGACAAGAGCAGCAGAGACGATTTTGTACCTTCATCGCGTCCTCGTCCGTAACATCATCACCAGCATATATAATTCTAATACGCTCGCTCCAATCTAGACCAAATGCTGTGCGTAGGATGTAAATAGAAGCACGTCCTTTGTTCCATTCGACTGGTGGTTTCGCCTCGATCGCGCAATGAGCTGTACAGGCCTTGAATCCAGCACCCTCGATAAGTCGTTTAGCCTGATCGACCATCCTGGGACGACTTTCCATCGGAGTTTCACGATAATGGAACGTGAGAAGCGCACCTTTATTTTCGACCCAAGCACCGTCCCTGCAGAGCTATCAGAAAAGTAAGACACGTAAATGTGTTGACTTTACCGGGATAAATATGTGTTTATGATCACGATCTCTTAATGATTTCGCATAATTATTAAATATTTAATATTCATTTAATATTTATTAAATGGATTTAATATTTATTAGCACGCGTAACAGTCGCGCGTTAACAGTCTCATAGTCATTGCGTATCATCCATCATCTTCTATCAATGAGAAATATTTCAAGTGATAATACGTCCAAACACGTATCTATATTTGTATTACAAGGATCGATAGTAATCTGGTCGATAGTACCTGTTCCTGAAGCGTTTGCATCAAACTGGCCACCTTGTCCTCTAATTCGGCAGGCATTGGATGGACGAATTTGCTGCCGTCCGGATGCAGGATCTCCAGTCCATGATTGCCGGCATACGTGATACCCTCTATTCCGACCATCGATTTTACATTGATCACGTTTCTGCCTGATATAATCGCGATGTAAACATCTGACATATTCGACAACCTTTGCAAGACGTTCTTCGTTTCGAGCGGCAAGATTGCCAAGTCGGGATGCGTGGCGATGGGCGCCAACGTACCATCGTAATCCAACAAAAGCGCCAATTTATGATTATCTCCGATGTACCTAGGGGACATGTGGTTGTCACTGGATCGTTATCCGGCTTTCGTCATGAGTCAGGTAACATTCGCTCGCGCGGGCCCGCCGGCTTTTATAAAAGCGTTTTCTTGATTTTTCAATGTCTCCCACCCCATCTCAATCACCCCATTTACAAGTCGGGCATCAGGATATTTAGGATCAATACATCTCGCATAGCAAAGTGCATCGTAATTCATCGTCGTCACTGCCATCGGCGACGACGTCATAAGCATAGCCGCATCATATCGTTACGCTGCGACGTACCCAAACTCATGCTCGGTTTAAAAGTACTTAAAAGCGTAGCTGATTTACAATACTATCTTTAACGATTAAGGCATCAATGCAATGAGCCTTTTTCCTTGCAAGTGCTATTTTTACACGAGAATCGCTAATCAGTTCGAGATAATAATAATCTCGCGCGATACTCGTTGTTTATATATATATGTATATTACCTTATGGATATCTCCCGTTCATGCGCATGCGCTGGTCGGGCCCAGTCATGCACATTTTTTAACAGATCTGATACCTACTTGCTTAAATAATCGTCGAAATCATCCATAGTCACGGGCTGCATTGTAGTAGCGCCCACGGAGTCGTGCTCCTCCAGAGATCCCATGACCTGAAGGAAGGACTTCATCCAGTAGTTAACATCATATATCCTCTCACGCCGACGTAAGTGATTCATTCTTAATGTGCGTTCATCTTCGGGCATGGTGAGCGCCCTGTTAAAAATCAGTGTCTAAATCTCGTTTTACTTCGTTGTAGACCATCAAAGTGTATCTTAATTAAAACTAGAGTACAAAATATAAAAGAGTGAAACTTTGATTCACAAATAGTATATAATTTATTTTATTTAAACAATTCCCTTATGTTTTATTATTGAAACGGACAGTCATGTACCTGTGAATCACCTCCGCAGCCTCGTCGATCTCATAAGGATTGCAAATCAAAGCTTCATGCATCATTTCGCCGGCTCCAGCGAAAGGCGACACTATCAGCACACCCGGCGGTGTATTGATTTGACAGGCAACGAATTCCTTGGCGACTAAATTCATACCGTCCCGGAGTGGTGTGACGAGAGCGACGGCGGCATCCCTGTAGAACGCCGCTAGCTCGTCCTGACTCACGCAGCCGTAAATGTAACGTATGGGCGACCAATTGGGTGTTGTAAAACGACCGTTTATGCAGCCGATCAGTTGATCCATCTCGAGCTTCAAATCCTGATACTCGCGGACGTCCGTGCGTGAGGGTACTGCGATTTGAAGCATCGTCACCTAACATACGCCACGTGATTGAATATGACTGTTCAAACAGCTCCGATAGCATCGGCAACTACTTTTGCGAAGCAAGAGCTCGCGAGTAAGCGTATTAGATAATGACCTGTTCGCGATGCTCGGGATGTTTCTCCAACAGCATCTCGAAGGCTTTTAATCTGTGAACCAGGCCCTTCGTGTAATCAAGCCGATCGACGCCGAGGACGATCTTCTGATTCGACTGCATGACTTTTGTTGCGGTCTCTGCTAATGAAACGAACCTATCGAATGGAATACCGATAGGCAGCGGTCTTACTCGCACCGTTCTACCACCGTGTTCAACCAGTAGATTCTTACGGTCCACTCTGCAACCGAGACACCTCTGGCAGCAATCGACGAAGTTCAGGCAATAATCCTGAATGTGGAAACCCACCATGTCGCATCCTAAGCGTCGCCACAAAGAGAATCACGTTAGAAATTCGAGAGAAGTTATTCAAGACAATCAATATCTACGCGATATCACTCACCCAGCATACCCTGCAGGATTTCGTCGGCCCACGGGAACAGTCTGAAGATATCCCATGGAGGAAAGGGTATGTGAAGGAAGAAACCTAATTTAAGCCTGAGATTCTTCTCTTCGGCCGCCTGTCTGATCCAATTAGCGGCCAACATCAAGTGATAATCGTGGACCCATACCAATGGCGTACCGTTCTGCTGGTTCTCTTGTTCTTTATGAATTTGTTCCAACGCACCAACCTACATCAGAATCGTGTTTGGGAGAGCTAATAAATTATTTAATTATTACAATCATATTTCGAGAATACTGAGTACAGTATTTCTTTATAATAGCGCACTTAGCTCATTATAATTTCTTTTTGCAGTGAGAATAGTAAATATTATTACAGAGATATTACTACATTTATATCGTACTGAAAAGGAATTAAAAGTAAATTGCGACGTCTAACGACATTGAGGGAATTAATAAGATAATGAGTGGGAATAAAAAATGTTCTCAAATTGCAAAAACGCGATCAATATCACAAGTGTAGAATCATACTGTCTTCGCGGCGAACTGTTCGTTGACTGCGGAATACGCGCGCCAGTGTTCCGCGATGAAGGTCGCTCGATCAGGCATAGAATGGAAGAGAGGCCAGAAGGTTCCATTGCAGCATCCGTTGTAGTACGAGTCAAAGATGCCGGCATCAACGTGAACCGCTACTACCTGAAAATAAAGAGAGAAAGAGAGAAAGAGATTAAGACGGGGGAATATCTCGTCATATTTCTCCGCAATCATTCGTACGCACGATACGCATTTCTGTCGCTATTTCAAGAGGATTAATTTGAGTTACAAGCATGAGAGTACAATGCAATCGTCATATCAGATAGTGTCAGAATACGGAAAGTAACTTGGCAAACCTGTCAGTGAGTACAATTGTTTTTAGGTGCTCCACTTGTAAAATAAATAAGTAATGTCGTACAGCCGTGCATGCCATGCATATATTACATATATTGCATATACATGCATGCATGGTTATTAATAATAATAATTATTATTATTAATGATATTATATATTAATTATTAATTATAATAATAATCATTGTTAAATATATGATTATATGGTTCATTTAGAATAATAATGTCTAGCAATATATAAAATCATGATTATTGCGTGCGTTTCGATTCCTTTTATTTATATTAATTCACAAAATAAACGACTTAACTTTTTTAAATGACTTAACTTTGTGTATAATTTTTTTTCTGGATTTTGAATTTATCCTACAAAGAAATGGCAATTAAGAATTAAAGAAAATAATGGTCAATAATGGTTTAAGTAAAAAAGTTAATAATACATATTTATCATTATGTCATTAATAATAAATTATTGTAATACATTAACGAATACATTAATATGATATGAATACTTCGAACTGTAATTTGTTAACTTTTTTATTCTCCTTAACCAGCTCGTATTATTTTTTTTAATTGGATCTTAGATATATTGAACTTGATTAATGAAATAATTAATTAAAAATTATTCTCTGCATAATTTATTTCAAGTTGAATTGTTATTGATCACATTGTTTTGATAAAGATTTTAGACAAAAGAACTTCAATAAAAGCTATATCTCAAAAAAAAAAAAATAGAAAAAATATATTTTTAAAAGCCTCTAGCTGTGTAATATGTTTAAAATATACATACATCAGGGGAACACAAGAGTCATTATAAATTCAACGGAAGCGATATCTCAACGCGAGAAATTGACTTAATAATGAGAAATAAGACAAGATAAATCAGATGTTAGATCAAAAGTACGTAAAGTCTAGTTTTGTTTAATCCCAAAACACATAGGTACATATAATAAAGAAATGAACCAACCGATTATTCTCTTCACATTCGACTGTGATTGGCCAATATATCTCACGGCTTAAAACTTACTAAACCTATTGTATGTTTCAGGACTTACCGTTCTCTCTCGAATGTCACTCGTTATCCCGCGAAATTCTGTTATTTTGCCAGCGACATTGCCTTCTTTATTTCCGATTGCTCGCGTGAAAACAGGCCATGCCAAGAAAGATCACTCCTGACGCAAATGAGCAATCGCTGACGGGCGATAACGCGCGTTTAATACTTCTACGATAGACATAATCAACCGCGGCCTGGTCGTCGGTTTGTTATTTTCTCCGGACAGATATCGCCGCTTTACGGGCACATTAATTAAGAGAGGTCAGGGAAAGCGACGCGGCTCTCTTTATCCATACATGCGTCCGGATTGGGAGATCGTCGCGCATTGTTTTATCGCTCGAAAAAGAAAAATCTCATGTTCGTACATCGTCGAAGTTGCTTAACCGCGTCACGATAAAACATATATCAATTCACCGACAGTGAATTTTTTAATCGTCGAGCGAGATCGGGAAACAAGCGATGACCTCGATCGATTTTAATTTGAGGGATCGCGGGGTCAGAATTATGTTAAAAACGCTGCCGCTTCAAATTACGAACGTCACGTTAAAGCGTTATAAATGCAATTAAAAAAATCATAACAATGTATTTACGGCAATCAGTTTTTTCAAGAAGTTTCTCAGGCAAGAAGTCTAATCAAATTTGGTGCAAACGATTCGAGATATACGCAATCAAAAAATTTCAAATTGATTGAGTTGTTATCCAATAGTTGCGAAGAAAAGATTTTAAAAACATCGAATCATGTTATTTGCGAGAAAAGATGCTTGGAAATTGAAAACAACAAACAAAAGATTTCGTATACTAGTTCTGACTGGTATACTGATTGATATACTGACGTATATCATCCGCGGCGCAATTTTTTTGGACGATGATCTCAGATCTTCCTCATTATTAACATAGTCATCTTTGTTATTTAGAAGTATCGGAGATATTTCAAAATCGCAAAGGTGGATTATTATGAAAATGTGTATCTTGTATTTCTGTTTCATCCAACGGTTCATTTAAGGAAATAATGAAAATATTTTAAGAAATTTTTTACAAATACTCGTAATTGCTCGTTATCGCATGTCTCGCAAGCGTATTCCACGTGACATGACATGATAGTCGGCTTTCCCCCCTTGCAGCGTTGTTTTTCCTTCTCGTCTTCTTTGTTTCCTATATGCTCGTTGTGTTATGCAAACATATTATTGAACGTTCCTGCCAGTGATAGACAGCAAAATAGGGCGAGACTGAGCAACGGACGTATATATAGCCACTGACGAAACGCTAATGATAGTAATGATGAAATCAATGCAAGGCGGAAAATTAAGTTGCAGAATAAAATAGAAGGAAGAACTTTTACAGCCTGACAGTAAAAAAACAATTTGTTAACGTCGATAATCCAGGCGGTATCGCTGATCGATGTGAAAATCAATAAGTCATTGCCTTTATTGCCTTCACATAATTAAGGAGACTTTTCCGGAGAAGAGAGAGAGAGAGAGAATTCAGAACGTAAGACATCTTAAGCGATATCTTAAACGATATCGCGATATATAAATAATTATTATTTTGATTACAAATAATAATTTCTCTCTATTCGTAATTTTTCGAGATACTTACTCAAATGGAATCGTAATCGTGATTTGCATAACGAAAATATCGAAGTACGAATTGATGATTCTTTCTGTTTTAGCCAATTACGATGGACTCGTGATTGGTTGAAGTAGACCTGGGCAACCGTTAATTGTAATCATTTCGTAGTCGAGCATAAAAAATTAATACTTTCTGGGATTAATATTGTTTTTTCTCTCCCCCTCCCCCCTCCTCTCCCCCCTCCTCTTTTATCGAGTAATCTAATGTCGGCTGAGTAAAAGCTACGCCATTGTGTGAATTTCACGTAACGATAATAATCGTTCGTCGCCACGCAGCCTGCCGGGCTTAATCACCGTCCTGTTTTATTTAACGATGTCGAAGGCTATCAAGGCTATCGCTTGGATATCATTATTGGCAATCTTGAAGACTCTTGCGGCGATTCACGTGATCCATCGCAATGTTCGCGCGTGGGTGTATACATGGTATCCGCTAATCCGTTAATCGCCGACATAGCATACCGACAGCTAGCTAAAAGTCATCATTTCACAAACGATAGGCTTGCAACGCTGTTATACAGTTGATAGCCCGATTGACCTCGTGACACGAATATCCGTGACAGTGCCAGCCATTTTGGACTTATTTACACATGAAATTGTATTAGGCGACCGATAACATTAGGTGTGTGCAAAAGTTTTTGTACTTTTTTAGTACTTTTACTTCTATTTTTTCAGCCAAATCATTTAACTGACGACAATAGCGTTTGGCATTAACGGTTTCAGGCTTATTAGATGCACACGAAGCATCTTCATACCTTCAAAATTACTACAATTTGTAACACGATCATTTGTATGTATTGTGAGACACAGTAGACTTCGTTAAGAACAGAGAAAATTATACGCAATGTCAAATATAAAGCTTCATCGCTCATCGTGTTCACTGTTATTTTGTAAAATTATATGTGCATCATTATAAATTATAAAATACGGCGTTTTAGGTAATTCGATATCAGTCTTACAAATATATGATAAGGAGATAAATTATTTGAATTTACAAAAATTATATCAGAACGTTGAAGAAAAAGAAAAATTCGCTAAAATTTTTGCGTATATCTAATAATATTAATAAAAGTAATTAATAATAAAAAAAGAAAAGAAAGAAGAAAAATGATAATGATGCTAATAATAATAATAATAATAATAATAATAACGGATAACGCACTTGATGTTATACATTTATATTAACTGTTATGTGATACATGAAAATGTTCATCCATTCAGGAAATGAATTATTAAATTGGAAATCGAAAATCAGTTAGTCTGCAGATAAATACGATATGTACTCGACATGCATAATACGTGACCGATACCATTGTGCCGGATATACGTAGGAATTGTGTCCAAACGTAGGAATTTCAACATTTGTTTCCTACGTCATTTTTCCAACAAAGGAAAACAGGCCACCGAACATTTCTCTGTTCATATCAGAAATGTTTCAACAAAAACTGTTAAAGCGCGTCGTTTTTATCATGTTGTTTCAATCTAGCTAACGACAAAGCGGTTTACGACGATTAGTAATATGAAGTGCGCGCATTAATCATTATAAAAGCTTTATGCTTTACGTGTAGTAAGTACGTGAAAGAGAATAAAATAATCACTTCTCAGAAGGCATAGTCGCGTTGCTTTCGTCGAAAAATACTCGACATTGTCGTGAAAAGTCTATTTTCTAAATGAGTATATAAGCTGCTATAAACTATCGCCGAATTTTCTAGTGTCGAGAGAAAGGCAAAAGGCATCTCCGAATCGATCTACTTTACCACTTTTTTCTACATTGTAAAAAGCAATTTTCGTACATATTTCGATATAATGCAATTCGCAAACTCTTTGCAAATTCATTGCTTCATAAATTCGCAATCAAGTAATTCTATGTGGCATTAACTGTTAAATCTACAGTATCAACCTAATTTATATAAGTCGTCATTGCTCTTACTCTTACAATATATAATTATTTTATATTAAAACAATGGTTTTTGATACTAGATTTAACAGTATATCGATCGAATAGCGTTGGTCGTAGTTGTTACAAATGAAAGGTAGGAAATTGCTGTCGTTATATTATTGTCGACGCTGCTTGCAGCGAAAGATCATTTCGAAACATTCAATGGCGTATGGAATATTACAGGTTGATCGAAGTGGGGAACAGTGACTATTCTTTCCGCCACGCGGAGGTGGTACACATTGTCAATGTCAAGCATACTTCGCGTAATTGAAATAGCGATAATGATAACGCACCACTTGATCCACCTGAGTTCTCAATTCTGAAAATCTTTCTTGACCTCGTTTTAGTTTAAATACTCAGAAGACCTTCTCGTGAATACCTCTATATTTAATATTTAAATACCTTAAAAGATTGAAGACCTTAAAAACCGCTACGATTTGGTGATCGAGAATGAAGATTTCAAGAGCAAGTTTCAACTTTTAAATTATTAATAACTTTTATATAAGTTCGAATATTAACTCTCCGAAATTGATGGGTCTATTGGACTCACTCAATTTTAAATCTTTGTAAAAAATGTTAAATAATTCAATTTTCTTTAAGTTATTAGTATTTGCAAATTTTTTATTTTTAATAAAAATTTGCAGATACAACTTGAAGAAAAAAAAATAAAATGTTTAAATAATTGGTTCTTTTTAATGAGTTATATTATTTTCCTTGAAATTAATTAATATGTTTTAATTAGCATAAATTAACATAAACTAAAAATTTTTGGAAATACATATCCATCTCAAAAAATGTCAATTTAGGAGACAAAAAACATCGCAAAACTTTAAGGGAATGCGAGAAAAAAATTGCTTAATTTAAATATGTGAGTCGCTATTGTCTGCACATTGTGACGCAACAATCAATGAGCTTATTTATAACATAAAACGTTCATGGCAGTAAAATACTAATTGTAAGTGTGTGATAGTATAACAAATCTATGATTGTCCTAGCGATTTAACCGATTGTTGTCTCGAAAAATTTGCACACAAAAGAGTCAAAGTGATTTCTAACAATACGCGGATTAAATAACTGTTTTTTCTTTTTTTCTGTGTATGAACAATTGTAAAAAAAACATTATGACTACAAGATCATGGTTACGTAAAGCGCCGCAAATTGCGGTCGTAACAAAATATCAACGTGTTGATATTTTGTTAACGACGATTAATTGTCGTTAACAGTGACTCACCTTACGCGATAATAGACCAGCCGTCGGCGTGCGATCGTTGGGATCTGATTCGGGAATTGGTTCATTCGGGTTTTCCATGTGCATACCCGGCCATCCGACCCACACTCCATTTCCGTTTATAACAACAGGCGCTACCGCGGTTACCAGACCACCGGCACTGTAAAAGAAAGAGAAATTCAAGAAAAGATAAGCAAAAATAAGCCGCTCGTAAAAAGTAAGAGTTTCAGATTTAAAAGAATAAATTTTCTCTTAAAATAATTTTTATAAGATTTTATGGTAGAATTAGAATTAGAAAGAAAAGTTACGTAAGATAGTCTCTCATTTCATTTAAATAAATTGTTATTATAATTTTAAAAAATTAAATATTTTATTATAAAATTATTTATTTATATAAAAAATAGCTCTTTCTTTATCTCTTATAAAAAAGATCCAGCTGTATTAACGTGATATTTTGAAAAATATTACAAAAGTTTCGATACCATTAGATCGTTAACAGTAACCTATGAGTTTTAAAACGACGCAAAGGTCTAATTATATCTGATACTTTAATTTGACCGTTGACATTAATAAAATGGAAAACAATTTGACAATCGCATTAAGCATATGCTTGAATTTTAACTGCTTTCCATTTCAATTGTTTACAATGCATTACATTAAATACACAGAATAAAAAGAATATAAAATTAGAAAATTTAATATTACTATCATCATAGAATTAAAAAATAGGAAAAATAGAATGTAAACGTCTAATTGTAGGAAACAAAGTTTAAGGCCAATATTCATAGTTGGTTCTTATATATTTAAGACGATCTTACTCTAAGATGTTATAAATAAATCAAAGAACAGTATTAGCATCTTAAAATATTACTTAAGACGGTTTTAAAATAAGAACCGATTATGAATATCGGCCTGCAATCAGAATGTGTCTCGACTCTTTAATGAGAAGTCGATAGTGTTGTTATCTTAAAACAATTTTATTTCGAATGTAAATACTTCAAGACAGCGGAAAAGAATATTGTGAGACTCGGTGTTAAAGGATATATGCTTATAGTCTCATCATTTTATGGCTTAATTTCGCTTGTATTTTAATCGCAAATGAAAGAAACACATTTCTCGCGTGTAAAAGTATATTAGAGAGAGCGTACATGATTGTAATATACCGTATTAATTGAACGTCGCGGTTTTATTTAAGACGCGATTGCCGTAATTAATTATACATTTAGCGGACACGTTTAAGCTCGACATTGAGTATAATGACCAACTTGTTTACGCATCGTTGATTATGCTCGCCTTGCTCGTAAGCAACTATTAGGTGTTGGAATTAATTCGTAGCGTTTTTTAATGAAAGAATATTATTTATTTCACATGAGCATTAAAAAATACATTAATGAAAGTACTTCCCATCACTTGTAAAACGCTACGAATTAATTCCAACACCTAATAAAAGAGTTCTTAATATACGAAGCGTTCTTAATATATTGAAGCTGTCGAAAGTACGCAATGCGTGAACTTCGATCATTGCGTGGGTATCATGCTGTTCTTGTATGCGATACAATTCACTCATAATTAGTACGCGTGTCTATACTTTCAAGCAAACTTTGTCAACATCGCGCAGGATTTAGTTTTCCTCTCTGATGAAAAGATTGAATTGATCAAAGAATACGTGAATGAAAAAGGAAACAGTATAGATTCTCATATGAACTATGCTGTGCCTTGTGATTACCTCCTGATTGATCTTTAAGTACACGGAAAAAAACAATTTTTATATTATTTTCCTGAAATATCTATAAAAAATTTAGAATAAAGAATATATATATAGTCTTCTTGATTAACGAGTGATTGCGTTCTCAATCCCATATAATATTACAGTTAAGTATATTACAATATTAAGTTAATGAAAAAGATTTATACAAAACATGTTGTGAAGAAACTTAAAAATCGTTAATATATATCGAATGTTCTTAATTGTTTCACGTCTAAGAATGTAATCTATAAAAAATTTAGTTAAATATAAATCTGAAAATAAATAGTTTCAAAAAATGTTCTTTTTCTAATTATTAGGTGCTTTTTATAGATTTTTAGATGCTGAAAAAACAAGGTTGCAAACCAAATTTTACCAGCACGTTAAATTTCTGAAAGATTGAGGTTTAATGTACAAAAAATGTTTTTTTTGCGATATTTTATATTTTTTTTAAAAAAGCTCACAAAAATCTGTATTAAATTCTTTATATCGTGGTCGAAAAGTAAGAAATTGAGGGATACCTATTGTTAATATTTTTTTACAAAAAAATGTCAGGTATTGCAAAAAGCCATTTTGAATCTTAAATATTACGAAAACCTCATATTAAATTTGATTTGCGGCATGATTTTCAGCATCCAAAAATAAGAAACCTTATCTAATTCAAAAGAATTTTTTAATTTTGTTTTATTATCAATATATGTAATTACGTAAGAATTTCAAGTATGATAAGCAATATTGCAAAAAATTTTAACACTTTAGCAACATTGTATTGATTTCGTGCAACAATATCGGACGATGTAGCAAAAAAAAAGGATAAGTTTACAGAAACTAAATCGAACGATTCGACATACGTGTGCAACAAACAGATTCGACTTAATCAAGCGCATTGATACGTCCCATGTCGAAAATTGACCGATTCGTATTATCACTTCAGAATGATAATCAAAAACCTGCATTCGCGTCAGTGTTTTTCCATGATCCGGTGTGAGTCTTTCGTACGAGAATACATAGCTCGATCGTGAGCTGCGATATTCATCTCGCGTGGGCAATCTAAGAACATGAAACATGCGGATGCGACCGGCAAACACGCGATAGACTCGTGCGACAATTATGATGCAGGTAACATATAGCGTCCGTATATCGGCCGCTTTGAGAAATTAATTGTGGTAATTGTGCTCATCGGGCGTCTCGTGTATACGATGCTACAGGCGATACACGTAGCTTAATTTACCTTTTCGTTAACCTAATTCATCTTTCCGTTTTTAGCCAAGAACACTATTTTATAAAAATTACTCGAGCATAATTGTGCTCATCTTGAAAAATATTATATTAAAAATAACATTGATGGTCATTCGCGAGGTAGTTGAAGTAGCATACAAAAAGTTAATTTTTTTTTAAATAAAAAAAAATTGATTTATAAGAAATTACTGTAATGTAATAGAAATGGGTTGCCAATTAATTTGATAAATATTATTTTTCTGAAATGAAATTATATTTACGATATTCAAAACTATTAAATTCATAATGTTAAATTATATTCAATCAGAGTTTTTTTTAATCATTTTTATAAGTCGCCACTACTTGCTCCTTGATTTAATAATTTAATTCAAGAAAATGTATTAAATTTGACTAAAAATTTATTATTTACTAAATGCATATGTAATATAGATGATGTTTACTTTGAAACTAATCAAGGAAGTAGATTGATTTACGTATATAGAAGTTAAAAACAATACAGTGTTATTAACTTAAAGGATTAAGTTACCATTGTTTCTTTGACATCTAACAGTGAAGTAGAATATAGCGATATTGATGCTCGAGAATCAAAATTCAGATCATTCTCAGTACTCTACACCGAAAGCGCAATTTTACTAATGAATCTAAATTTAGATCCAAAAAATAATTTTGCTGGATCATCAAAACAATTAGATAGGACGACTAAATTGCTTGCTAGAATATCAAAACACATTTTGCAGCATTACTCATCATACTTAAGATACTTGCAAAATTATTTTGATGGTTCAGCAAAATTTATTTTCAGATCTACATCTAACTAAATTTTTAACTTCTTCAGCAAAATTGCTCTTTCAGCTCTTACATTAATCTATCAATATTAACCACACACGATCAGTAATATTGTTGGTTCTCTCTCTCTCTCTCTCTCATTACTGATAGATTAGTGACCATGTAGGGTCACCTTAAAAATTCGCATTAATCTATCCCGATTTGGAATACACAAATCTCGCGTGACATTTTGTAAGAGTTACCATTTATATACTCGCGATTAGATTACGCCTATCAAAAAAAATTATTTTGAATGTGATTAAGAAAAACGCCTCGTGCAAAGTCAATCTCTTTTATCAATTCAATTAATCTTCTTCTCTTATTTGGACGTCTTCTTCACTGATGATGATACGGCCAGAATTCAATTAATCGTTTGGTACTATCAATCGTTCTTCGATCAATCGGTCAGATTTTACAATACGCATCGAATTTTCTCAATCGATGGCGCATGTCACGAATATAGCAATGTAAACAATGTCGCGTACAAGAAAAAAAATTATATTAATCAAATCGTATTTGCCAAGTAGGAAGTCGCAGTGGGAAGACTATCACTCTCCAAATACGAAAATTTTAAGTTAAACTTTGTTATTCGCATTTTGTCGCTCTTATTATATCACCGATGTGCTGTATCTATTGACTATCTATATATATTCGTCGTTTATTTTCTGATACGACGCGCCTTTTATTGAAATAATCGCTCTTTTTGTTTATGACATATGCACGTTTGCCATGTATCTTTCCTTCTACCTCATTCGAGGTGAAACGTGCACTCAGAAACGTACCTCTTATAATTTTCCACGCGTTACTAAGAGAATGATCTTATTTTAGATAATTATAAACACAGTATTTTCATAATTATAAATTTTTTCACAATAATTTTCGCTCTGCATGAAAAAAAAATTAAATTTCAAGATCAAACTGATTCAAAATATTTAAAAAATTTGTTACGGTCCGTTTTCTCTAATATAGATTAATTTAATTTTTAGAATTAGAAAAAGAAAACAAGTAAATTAAATCAAGATTAAAGTTATATTAGTGGAAATGGGCATCAAACTCTTTTAATAAACTCCATCTTGTTAATCGCGTTACATATTTTTACTTTGAAAGAGTTAATGCAATCGAGACGAGAGAACAAGTCGGTATATAGTCGTAAGATACAAATCATTGTTATGCTATAGAAATATCCTGTAGTTTGACTGTATCTTATGTAAAGATAATGACAGTAGCGAATGATGTAACTCCAAAGACGACACATAATCGCAAGTAATTTGTCGTATTCGTTATCTCAAGCCACGATTTTTCAGTTAAATATATAAAAAAACGAGATGTAAGTGTCAGGCATAAATGTCGACAACTTTAAATGTTGCAAATGACACTACAATCTTAAAAAAGAATCGCTCGAGTAATAGCTACAATAATAGTACAGTCCATTTGGTTATCATAAAAGAAAATGCGATCTATATATACGCAAATGCGTGAGATATACGCATTGTCTCAGTGTATAAAAATAGACATACAAAAATAGAACTTCGTAGTTAAAAATAGCGAGTGCTACATGACGATTTGCATGTACGATATCGCCAAGTTTCAGTCATTTATGTATTACTGTATTAGTACACATAATATAATTTTCCGGTCCTTTACACACAACGAGTCGTTCTGGATTAATTTTCATCACTTTAGTAAATATACAAAAATTATTAAATAATTCTTACGTATACTTTAACATCTTTATATAGAAAGTGTTCGTAAGATTGTGTATTTACAAAATTTTATATAAATATTATAGCTAATTAGTTATTATAGTTAATAAACCATTCCTAGTTTTAGTAGAAAAGAAATGTGTATAGAACGTCAGAACGTCACGAATGACCCAATCGTGTGTACTAAGATTAAAGTGTAAGAAATGAGATTTTTTTTAAAGAACTGATTTATGCGACCGCATAAGTCATACAATCATGCCGTTCAAGGCGCAAACATTCGCGACAAATGTTGAATACGGAGTGACAGCCAAGTCCTCTCTCTTCTCGCGACTGTCATTCGATTTGCACGTGGTCTCGCGCAAAGACATAAACTCATAGAGCATGGATTGCGTCATTCGTATGTAAAGAGTACAGCAAATGTGATTAACAAAAATGAGAGAGGAAGACGGTCAATTTCCCTCTCATTACACCGCTGAATGGAAAGAGATAGAGACTTAGCTGTCTCCGTATCCTATTCCTCTTATCTTTGTCGCTCAATTTTACGTATTCTGTATCTTTGATCTCACGCATATCTCCGTTTTTGTTCTTTCGCTAGAAAGATAATACAGTCAATAATGCTACAAATGCTTTGAAGCATTCTTTGACTGACCAATTAGTAAAATTCTTTCCTTTGAATCGGTCAATTTAATGCTTCAAAACACAGACTTTGATTACACCAAGACTCTCTAAAACTTTTAGAATGAATTTCACTCCGAAGAGTGAAATCCCAGCCTTAAAGATTGAAAATTGAGCCAGTTTTGAGAAAGAATGGCTCGATTTTTTTTTAAGTGAGGTTCTACTTCAAAGAGTTCAGAGAGGGGGAGAAGAAGGCGACACTCACCTGGCTTTGCGCTCCAGCTGACCGGTTATCTCGTTCCTCTTAAGCACAAATGGCAACCTGTTGCTCACGACGATCATGCTCCCGTTGGAGGTGAAGCTGCCCGGTTCTATGGACCACATGGTGGTATCAGTATAGTATCGCGACGGGCTCACACGGGAACGTGAAGGTGGGAAGCGCGTGGCGGAACGTTTGGTAGCCGTGGTCTCTCAACACGGTCGTCCTTGCCAACGCGAAACGTCAAGAGTCACGTGCGTTCAGCGCGACTCGATAAAAAGATGCGGCTCTTTTATTGTTTCTCTCCCTCTCTCTCTCTCTCTTTTTCTTTCTTCTTTTTCTCTTCTATCAGAAATCGGCTCGGGTGCGCCTGAATCCCTCGCCTAATTATCTCATGAGCGAAAATCTTTTCGCGGTTGCAGTTTACTGTCGCTCTTGGCCAGGGTCCATGATTCACCGGCGTTTTATTCCTCGCCGGTTTACAGATCGCGGAAGGAGAGAGAGAGAGAGAGAGAAAGAGAGAGAGAGAGAGAGAGCGAAAAGTAAAGGGGGAAAAAATATTTATAAAAGACAAGAGAGAGAGAGTGTGGGGAGCGGGTTGGTCGGGTTGCGCGATGCGTCGTGTTACGCAGCCAGGATGACACTAAACTGAAGCCAACTAACGCCGTCGCGCTTTATTCCTCTTAAGTCGGCACGACCGTTTGGTCCAAAGTGCGCTCTCTGTAACCATATCAATGACGGAGGCCGCGACCTTTCAACCACCACCCGCGCGCGACCGGCCGCCCTCTCGACCGTCGCCACCGTCATTGCGCGATCAAACAACGCGACCGAGGTGCCGTGGCCACCACCACCGTCAGATGCCATGTAAACACACCGGGATAACACCCCGCATCCCGTTCCGAGAACACAAGATATCACCGGGGACCGATCCGCGATATTCTCTGCTACTTCGAGACCGGATCTTCGACGGCGATGATTTCGGCTGCGACTACGTGATGAATGTTCGAAACGCGCTCCTGAATGTATGATCGATCACTGACCGCTAATCGATTATGGTTGCGTTCACCACCTTGCGAATGAATCGCCTTCTCTCGTGCACGACGTCTGCGTTATGTCAAAATTTTTTGGTGGATGATTTGTTTTACAGCGAACAATTTAATTTGTAATAGAGACTATAATAGAATTTGATGAGCAATTTGACGAGCAATTTTGTTACAAAAAAAGAGTGAAAAAGGAGGCTGTATATATTGTTTTTTTTTAATGTGCTATCTCATTCTAATTTATACTATCTTACTCATTCTAATTTATTGAAGTTAGATAAAATCGATAGGCCAATTTAAAATTTGTCATCTCGTGGCTGAATTGTTATCGGATCTCTAATTTGTAATTAACGAAAAAAAAAAAACGATGAATCAACTGGAATTTTGATGAACGATCCAGAATTCTAATTAAATCTGTTAGATATTTGGTTAAATCTGCTAGAATTCTAGTAGATTTAACGAAAAATCTAATAGACCAGAATTCTGATCATTCATTTTCCGCCAGAATTTCAATTAATTCAAGCAAATATTTTTTTCCATGTAAAAGTACCATTTTCGAAATAAAATTGATGAAGCAAGTTTATCACGAACAAGTTTATCACGGAAAGAATGATTTTGCTGAAGTATCTGAAAATGATCCTGAAAATAATTTTGTTTGACCATCAAAATAATTATTCTCTAAAGAGAATTCTTACTCTTAAAGACTGGTAATTGAGTCTTTTTCAAGACTAGCTCAATTTTTACTCTTTAGAGTGAGAATTCAAAGAATTTAGAAAATATTTAGGCACTTAAACATAATGAGCAAGGTTGGAAAAAATTTTGACAACCATCTTGACAATCATTTTACATAATTATTTTGATGATCCAACAAAATTATTTTCAGATCTATATCTACCTAAACAATTTTTGAAATACTTTAGCAAAATTATGTTTTTCATACATAAGTATTTTTCCATTTGGCGTGCAAACAACTTTGTTTCTAAATTACTATCGATTATTCGATGTTCTTTACATAAGATAAGATAATATTTCACTCTTCCCATTGAATCTAGATAAGTGAAATAGCGTCTTATCGATAAATTGATCACGACGTGTGAGAGCCTCATCAGTTAAGGATTAACACTCCAATATGAGTGAAAACGATTCTTCGCGGGCTTTGAAGATCTTGGAATTATCAATAACTAAAGTACAAAAAAAATGATATTATGCATCTTTCTTTCTAAGTGAGTACTATATAAATGGACGTGGAAATTGGAATGATTATCGGTGGATTCAATTAGTGTTTTTTCGCGGTTGAGTTCGGAAAAAGATTTATGGTGAATTATTCGCGCCTCGAATTATTCGCTAAGCGCGTTTAGCCGAAAGCTGTGATATAAATACATCAGAAAAAAATGTTATCGTCACGTTGCGAATGCGTGTCACCATCGTTGCCATCGTCGTCGTCTTCATTGTCGTCATCGGCAGGCTCACGGGCAAAATGCGGAAAATTGGCACGCGTCGCGCACGCGGTGCGCGCGTTTTAATCTACGCGGAAGTATTTACATCTTTGCGGGTAGATTAATGACGCACGAGCGAAAAACAAGAGAGAGAGAGGGGAGAATAGCTACACGAAAAGAATGATCTTGCTAAAAATGATTCGACGTCATTCTCCGTTGGTCGTGACACTTCTGGCACAAAGAGAGATAACGTTTCTTCAAATTGTATGCTATAAGTACAATTTTGTTGTAGTATCTAAAACTTTAGGTAGATAAAAATGTGAACATAACTTTGTTGGACCATAAAAATAATTGTAAGAAACATATGAAACATTCAAGTGATGAATAATACAAAAAGTACATTCTAGTAACAAATTTTCTACATAATTATTTTGATAATTCAACAAAATTATTTTCAGCTCTATAATATATCTAATTAATTTTGTAGATAGCTACTTCAGCAAAACCTGCCCTTTCTATATAGTTACAAAAATACAATTCTACGTGGAAAAAATGATTTTACGGAAGTATCTAAAAAAGGTTAGCTAGATATAGAGTTGAAAATAATTTTGATAGATTATAAAAATAATTACTAAATTTTTACAAGAAATAATTACGTAGGAAAGCATAATGATTTAGACTTTTGATATTCTAGCAAAAGACGTCGAATCAATTTTCTACGTAATTATTTTGATGGTCCAATAAAATTATTTTCAGGTCTGTATCCAGCTAAATTCCAGTAGCATACCTAATTATTGGCAGATATTGCCCAGATATTAGCTCAATATTGATCTAATATATGCCGAAATTTAATTAATGTATTTTCAATAAATTTCTACTAAAATTTTTGGATACTTGAGCAAAACCATTCTTTTCATGTTCTATTTAAAGAAACATTATCTTTTTTCGTTGAATTTTTGTATCAATTTTTATGCTCAAAACGACCGATATGTATTCGCGAGTTTTAAATAATGATTCCAAATATGACTTGGATAAATGTATTAAGCATATATATGTATGTGTTAAATGTAACGCTCGTATCACATTACGCATTGGAGATTGAGGATTGAGAGAAAATTAAAGATTATTCAACCAATTAAAATAAAACGGATTAAAATTGAAATTACCTTGGTCGAATTCTAATCCTCTTTCTAATGCGTAGTGTGATACGAGCATAACGTCGATGTAAATGGACATATCAAATTCTAAAGTAATTTGCTAAAGTAATTTGGCGTTGTGCCCCTCTCTCTCTCTCACTCTATCATTATCATTCATCAGAGGTAAAACAAAGATAAAATAGCGTTAAAACCGAATACAGCCCTGGATAAACAATCATGTGTAAATAAATGAAGTACTTGGATTACGCGATATTTGCAATAGGAGATAAAAGAATGTATGCACATGCACGCGTGCACATTACCGTTTATTCCACATTGGAAGCTGCACGTATGCCGGGTTGTTCGTCAATAGGCGAATATGGAAATATTTCAATCGCGTGCAGTTTTTGTTTATACTGCTTGATTATATCAAATTCTGCAAATTTTAGAACTGTTCGTATGATTGAGTGTGTTATTTTTCTCGATAGAATGTAAGGCATTAATATTTATTGCGATAATCGAATTTTTCCAGTTTCACGAAATTTGTACAGTTAACTCATCTTACTTCCATAACTTTGTGTAAGATTCCAAGATAGAATTCTTTTTCTAATTTTATACGCGATGCGTTTTAATATTTTATGTGTCGCGTATTTCAATTCTTCAACGTTTTTTGTATTACATAATACAAAATTATGAACAGAATTTTAACATAGTGTTACTTTAATTCTATCCGGAATTTTAACGTAAATGATAGAAGATCTAAAGTGACACTTTAAAGCTCTAAACTCTTTAAAGAAACAAAAAATTGAATTGTTAAAATAAAAAACTTTGTAATATTTATATATTCAAGGCTATCAGTTTAACAACTTAATGTTTTTGCGATCGTTTTCATTATCAATGAAAATCGTAAAGATAAAATGTTGTAAAAATTGATTATATTTATAATATTGTAGATATCTCATTGAAAAGTTCAAATCATTGTTAATCTTTTTTTAAGATCTAAGATATAATCTAAACGATAATGGCACAGGTTAATTGTAGCTAATCAGCACTGGCTGTATTGCTGCGATTAAAATATTTTAATCGGATTAATACGTTGGTTCAACATTGATTTTCTTTCGGATTCCCCGACTTCGGCGGTTATCTAATCTGTTTTTTATACAACTTCATATTTTTTTTACTTTTATTCAACTTTTATGTCTCGTAAATAAGTTTATTACGCGATAGCGTTCCGGATGTACTTATTTGATCTATGAATAAATCTATTTCGCAGATAAACGTTGGACGTTGGAATGCACAATAGAATCAACGTGACCTCTCAACCACGATAAGCGTTCATGTTGAACATTTCGAAGCATTAAAATGTGAATCACGCGTAATTGTCGAAGTGTGCGATTTTTTATCCGATTATACAAGCTCGAAAGTATTTTTGAAAGTGAATAATCGAGACGAGAAAATGAGAAGTGATAATGTAAAATAATGCAGAATTTAAATTAAATCAAAGTTTCTCTACATTTCCTTAAAAATAAAGAAATAAAAGTACTTTTTTAATCACCATTGTCTTTCTTGTTGAACTATTCTCGTAAGCTATTCGTTGATTTATCATTCATTGCTGTTCGATTGTCGATTTTAATTTTCAATTGCATGTTTGCATTGAAGACGGACAACTTCGATCGACAGAAGAAGTATTATTGAAGACATAAGAAAAGAATATGTGCCAAGATGATGAAGCGAGAACTTGCTTTATTTATTAAGTACAAAGACAACCGAGTGTCATCGGCGTCTTTAAATTTTGAAAAGGAGCACATCAGGATTTTTAATTAATGTTTAAGTTTAACAACTAGTTTGACATTTCTTACGTTATTATCTTTACAATAAAAAATAATAGAGTTCAAACTCTATGCGAAATTAATGTTGAGCTTCGATGATAAAAAAAGATAGGAGAGAAAGATTCTCTGAAAGTCTCGTGTCCACGATACTAAAATCAATCCGAAATCTCGGATCGAATTGCATTGGTCAGGTTTGAACAACCGAGTTGTTCAAACGTGATTTGTTAGTTCTTTCTCTATTCAAGATCTTGGAGCGATTTCATCGTGAATACAAGACTTAAGATACATTGGAAATAAATTTTGAAAGATACGTAAAAATAAATCATCAGTTCTTTACCTTAATCCTAATCGATATTCGCTCCAAAATTTCCTTAATCTTCCATGAAGGGCATTGTGCTGTCATTAAAAAAAACAACTCTTGTTATTTATGACTGCCGTCTCATAAGCGGAAATTTATAGCTGGACGGAACAGTGAGACCAATCACAACCGCAGAAAAGAAAACAGAGTAATGACTGTAGAGTTATGATTGGTTATGCTATTATATTTCATTCCGCTGTAAATTTCCGCTCATGGAACGCCAATCTAAATGAAGGATCTATCGATACAAAGCGATATATATTGATGTATAGCCTTTCTGGCAAGTAGAAACTATATTTTAATATTCGATGCTGTCTTCTCCTAATCTTAAGGGCTTAAATGCACAAAGATGATCGTAATTGAGACCTGAAACGTAAGTCGTAGATATAGGTTGATCAAAACATTGTGCGTTGATCTACGACTCAGTTATGACTATCTTTGTGCTGAGGCCCTAAGGCCTCCTGAATGAGTTCTATAACATATTATAGCGAGCCATCGAGAAATGAGGGTGTCTTCAATTCCTACAACAAAGAATATTCTGATGCACTGTTTTTTTCAGGGATTCGCTCATTGCCTAATGTTTTACTATCATAAATAGAAAAGAATCAGGAAGATTAATACTGCTTGCCTTCCTTTGTCGGACCACAATTTTCTATAGTTTAGTTAAGGGAAGGCTTGCTCCAGTATATTATAAAGCTCATAAGTAGTCACCTCAGCCATATTGAATTTTCATGTCAAAAACAAGAAATATGTCATAAACGACAGGTTAATTTTTCTTATATACTATTTGTTTACCCCTTTCCCCTGACAATCAGCAAATAGTCGAAAAAGGCTTGTAAAGTAAAAATAGACTACGCACGTGCATTAAGTAAAAACTAATAAATGCACTTTACGATTATTTACTATCAGAAGAAATAAGAATAATTCCAACCCATTTTTACAAGTGTTTTGCAAATGTACAACAATTCCATTGTTCCGTTTTATTCAACTTGTCTTTATTTACAAATGGCGTGTAAGAAAAATCAACGTGTTGCTTCCCAGCAAACGAGAGCGGATTAGATTGGATAAATCCATATGAATCAAGTTTTCGAATCCGCGTTATCCACGAAAAAGATATTGAATTTTTATAGAGATGATTTTGAATACACTGAATCCGTTTCTATACGTTTAGATAAATATAATAGTGTAAACTCTAGTGTGGATTTATATAGATTCAGAAATGAAATGCTAGCCTGCGATCTCAGAAAGTGATTTATTGTTGGAAAGTATGCATCAAGATGATCACAGATACATGAATCGTTTTTTCTCGAATGAGCCCTACTATGTACACAAAATATAATATAACATTACGGATTCACAGGAACAGAGTGACTCCCGGATATAACTTGCACTGTCATGACCAGAGTTATGTCTAGAAATTATCTTGCCGTGAATCCGCAATGTTACACACTTTGTATATCACATAATCATATCAGAGTTTTTGGGAGGTAACGACTTATATATGTATACCTTCCAACAAATGACACAGTGCAACACAGTGATCATGTCATCTTTGTTTAATATAGGTAAACAATAAGGATGTAATGATCCATTATGTGTAGTTTCCAACAAGCGACACAAATGACATGGTGTGACACAATGGATCATTACATCCTTATTGTTTACCAATATTAAACAAAGATGACATGATCACTGTGTCGCACTGTGTTGCTTGTTGGAAGGCATACTATATTACCTCGGTGCATGTTATTCAATGACTTGCCGAGATCGATAACTAACATTTCGTGGGTCTCCCATGTTAAACAATTCTTCATTACCGCACGTTAAATTCAAACAAATTAGTTGCACGTTCATTACGTTGAATATTAGGTAAAATACTAAATGTAAATTACCAATGCATAGTTACGGATTCAATCGGATCGCATGTTTCATTTCTATGCATTGGGTGAGATACAGAAATTAAATAACTATCCATAATTACTGATTCAAGCGGATTACGAATATAGAAAAGAATTTAAAAAATTCAAAAAATTCGATATCACTTCAATAATTTCTCGTTTGCTGGACTATATGATTAAGGTAACTACTCAGGAGTCTTAAGTATAACTAATTTGCAAAAATTTCAAATTAATCCCGAATTTAATTTTAAAGTGTATGTTAAAATTTGCAATACTCGCCTAAGAAAATTAATTGATATTTATAACAGATCAGTATACTTTTTAAATGTATCTTTACTTAAAGTTAATTTAATTGAACAATTTTTTTTTATTTTGAAGCTCAAAATTCGACGAATAAAATTATGTAACTTAAAAGTATGTAAGATTTTAAAAATATTTATTATAAATAATTTGTCATAATGTAGTTGAAAAAAATGTCCGAGTCCACTAGATCCGCGAATATTGATTAGGATTAAATTAATTATAAACGCATACATAACGGAAATAACGTAAAGTCCAACTTTTTAAATAAATAATTTCGAAGAAAAAGAACACAGGATAATAACGTGCATAAATTTTGAAGAGCTAAAAATTTGTTAATGATCTTTTTTATTTTGAATTAATATGTATAAAATACTAATTAATATGTATAAACACAAATATTATAAAAAATACATAAAATCAAAATATGTTTCTTGTGTCGTTATGACAGGATTCTCGGGAATTCACGTGCTCTGTTTGTCACAAGACGCTATCTAGCACTTTATTATATAAAATCGAAACAGCGCATATTTTGAAAGAGCTCTTTGGGAATAACGAATGTGTAGGCGCATTCCATTTATGTGAGTCGGTTATATCCAGATCTTTCGTAATCAAAATCGGAAATAGCCGGCGACCAAGAAATTGATTCGGCAAATCTCTATTTGATGATACGCTTGACATAAAGATGGAGCGTGAAAAATCAACGGCTTCCGCGATTCGATCGGTTAACAATAAAAAGACGCTAAATTCCATTAAATTTCGATAAAATTTGATAAACTTATATAGACTATATGTATATATCAGAAAGAATTGAATATATTAGCATCTTTCTTCAATCCAATATTTAGAAAGAAAGGTCGATATAATTCAAATTACTCCACTCTTTTTAAATGATAATAAATTTGCTCGCCTTGCTCTTGAAATTTCAACAAATTTTTGTATTTAAAAGGAGATAAGTATATATTTGAGACGTTGAAGAGAGAGAAAACAAAGAAAGTAAAAGAAAGTAAAAGAAAACTGAGTGCAAAAAATATACAAGCAACAAGAACAGACCTAATGGCAATTTCATAAGAATGGACAGTCTATTCTTATTAAGTCGGTTTCAAACATGACCAATATATGTCAACTTTATCGTATATTGACCTATATTTATATAGAATATAGATAATCGTGCACGTTATGTGTGTGTAATATTTGCTAATGTTGGCATACATTGCCGTCAGGAACCATCTCGTTACGTCTATAATTAGATCGGTCTTTTCGAAGTGCACTTTCTTCCCGCGATAATCATTTCTTCTTTTTCTGAGGCTTGCATTGCAAACTTACCTCTTCAAAAGCGAAAGAATCTAATTAAGAAAATCATTTCTCATTCTCAACAAACGGTCGAGGAAAGCCTAAAATTGTCGTTCGACAGCGCGTGAACGAAATTAATTCGGTAAATACACATGTGAATCTGTCCACACACTCGTGACGATTTATATCGTCAGTAATTTTTTTATACGTAGCTCGCGGACGTGTGCATTCAGTGATACCGGAATAACGATATCGATATAAAAAAAAAATCGCGTGGCAAATTAACTTACGCGATTCTTCCTCGCATCGTATTATACTTTACGCGTAGCTTTATTTAATACCTTTCGTGCGGATTTCTCGGCATCGCGCCAAATTGAATCTTCGATCAAGTTCTCGGTCCAAGTAGGTAGATTTCGAAATCGCACGGTACGGTTCGTTTTCCGAGGTCAGTTTTCCATAAGATAAACAGAATGTAGATAAACTGAAAAATGAGTCAATGTCATTTGCGAGTTAACATACTGTGAATTTAACCGATCATATTTCAGTGCTATAGATTGTATTGTTGTATGTAAATATATCAAAGTGCAGCAACATAATATGAGCGCCTTAAGTGATAAAATTTGTGTATACTTTCGCTAATAATACGATGATATAATTTTAATTTCTATCAATCAAGATAATATTATCTCTTTATCATTATTACGTAACTTTATAACAGCGTCTATATTTAGAACGATTCCAAATTCCGATTTTAAACTCACCGACAGAATTGCTTATAGCAAATTTCTAATTATACAATTCATTGTTTCTGATTAGATGAATTTCAATCTTGATTTAACTTATTTTTTATCTTCTACTTCTAAGAATTAAAAAAAGATAAAAAGTAAACTAAACTGAGATTAAAGTTAATCTACATTGGTATTGTAAAATGAGTCTAATGTCAATTTTTACCAAAATAGATTAACTTTGAAACTATAAATTAGATTAAATTTATATAAATTAAAGTTACTTTATATGTAATCAAATTTATATAAATTGAAATTAATCTTTACATTGGTAGACATTATATGCCCGTTTCTATCAGTGTAGATTAATTTTAACTTATTTGCTTTTTATCATTTTTTAATTCTAAGAATTAGAAAAGAATAAAGAATATTAAATAAAACCGAAATTAAAGTTAATCTACATTGATAGAAATATAACATAATGTCTGTTCCTGCCCATATAAATTAACTTTAATTTTAGTTTAACCTACTTTTTATCCTTTTCTAGTTTTAAGAATTAGAAAAAGATAAAGAATAAATTAAACCAAAATTAAAGTTAATCTACATTAGTAGAAATATAACATAATGCCTGTTTCTATCCATATAGATTAACTCTCTTTAATCTTGATTTAATTTACTTTTTCTACTTTTCTACTTCTAAGAATTAGAAAAGAATAAAGAATATTAAACGAAATTGAAGTTATTCTAAGTTATTCTATTAGTAGAAAAATGGATACAAGTCAATCAAGTTAATCGTTTACTTAATTATGGAGTTTAGTGCATGTGACGCACAGTAACGCAATAGAGATTATTTTGCCAAACGAAATCGTAAGCCTAACAATTTCAATTTCGATTAAATCACGAAGGAATAGAGGACGCTCCGGCGTGTTCCGAAGAAGAAAAAAACACGCAGCGCGCAAAAGTCCGACTCGCTCCGTTCAAACATCGTTTTTGCGCAGCTGTACCTTTCGGTACTTTCAACCTTTAATTTGCAACCAACGCGATGAGTAATAAGAGCCGCAAAAAAAAAACGTGAAAAAACGTGAAATCAGCGGTGAACGCGCGTGCGATGACTGACAAACGTTCTTTTAGCTATCAGTCAATCGACCGACCGGACGGTCATCATCAGAGGACAAAACTGACAGATCGACCTGGGGACACCCACCTCAACTCGATTGTCGTCCTTTATTTCGTGTTTCGTGTGACAGCGTGAACGTAAAATGCGTCCTCGGTGTTCTTCTTCCGAATGACAAAACTGGACCTGTTCGAGGATATACTGTGCGTGTACCGGCAAATGACGCGATGATGGCGACAGTAGCGGCGCCGGTTAGTATCTTCACGAGAGATGCTTATTTGAGAAGGTAACACCAGTGACCAGCCAACTCCGGCTATAACTGGTGCCCTCCTTCGCCAAGTTTCTAACTGAGCGAAGCTAGCCGCTTGAATCGATAATAGTTTTGCATGGCCTGCCAACCGTGAACGGAATAATTTCCTAGGTCTAGGAACTAGGGTCAAATAAGAGGTCTGTTCGCGTTACTTGAATGTTCAAAAGATTTTGCACTTAAAATGAGATAAAAGATTTGTTCGTGTTGCTTGAAATCTCTAAAATGTTTGTACTTAAAACGAGATAAATATATATTCGGACGTTAATGAGAAAGAAAGCGAAGGTACTGAGTGTAAAAACTAAAAAGTGTTTAAAGCAATTCGAACTAACCTAAAGGCTGCGGTACGGCCTTTAATTTTTGCAAGGAAAAAATATATTATTTTTCCCAAATTACGGTTAAAATATTAAGAAAATTGCAATGCGGTTACGATATTCGTAATCAGGAAAGTCGCATTTAAAAAAAATTAAAATCAAGAAATTAAAAAAATACATATTTCGATTGTAATCGTTACCTTTGGTTGGAGTACATTTTCTTATCTAGTGAGAATGACAATGGAATCGACATTGAATCGATGATGTCGATTCGACATCGATTTGACATTGATTCCATTGTTATTTCTTACTGGGTTATAATCTTGTAAATTTGACGGTTTGAGAATCTTAAAGAAGTTAAGTAAGAATCTTATTATATTAATTCCAATTTTGACTACTTTTTATCGAACTTAATATATCTTTCTCTTCAATAAATACAATAATGATTCGAAAAATATGTATTTCAACCCAGTAAACGAGAATAGATTAAAATGGATTGAAATAGAATCAGATTTTTAGAAATATGTATTCACGAACATTAAAATCCTTTTTAATCCGAATGCATTTATTATATTTAGGAATTGCATGAAGCACATTTCTATGCTTTAATTTCAATCTAAAAATAATATATGAGTTTTTTTTCTGTGCCTCATCTGAATATTTCTCAATTCATTCTGAATAGGAAATGCAGTCTTTCAATCCAATTGAATCTCCAGTTGAATTCAATTCAATCCAATTTAATCCAATTGAATTCAAGAAAGTTTTTGTTATTTAAAATATGCATTCAAATAGATAGAAAATTTTAATTCATTTTAATATTTTTAATCCATTGTTGCTTATTAAAAAGTTTCGCTGTCTCTTATTAATTGGAATATCTTCGCGATGATAACTTTCATAATGATAACATTTTTAATTTCATTTGTCTGGAACATATTCTCGCGATAAGTATAATTGTTTGAGCATCTTAAGAGATTTATGTTTGAAACCTCGCATAAATTTATTGTTTAACGAGACTAAAGTTTATTCTACAATGTTCTCTTTGTTTCCTGTTTCTGGTTTTTTTCGAAATTCGTTAACTTTTATCTCGGGATAAAAACAAAAAAACTGGATAAGAAACAAAAAGACAAGATGTAAAAAATAACAAAAAGCAAGAAACAGAAAACAAAAAGCATATTGTAGAACAGGCTTAATTAAAATTACGTTCCAAATTCAAGCAAAACAAAGTAACAATAACATTAAAATCATGACATTAAAATGAATCGGAAATGATTGAAAAATGATTTTTAATGACTCTCATTTTGGAGTCATTATGACTCGACATAATGATTTATTGTTGTTCCGCTTGCGAAACGTCCTCTCCAAGGCAAATTTTATTTGATAGTCATGTCACGTATAATATATATATATATATATTGTATCAAGTAAAATTTTCCTCTGAGAGGACATATTTTGGAATGTTATGATAATCCTCTTATGTTTTTCAGCTCAACTTCTCATAGTTCATCTTTTCTCCTTTTCTCAAACTCCAATATGAAAAAAAAGGAAAGCTGAATCATGAAAAAATAGACTTGTAATATTCTTAATTAAAACTGTACGCGCTTGCGTGCGATTCGTTTCATCAGACGTGGCCAAGTGTTTATCAACGTTCGTCGCGTACACAATACATACGCATTTGCGCGCATCTCGAGCTCAATGACGGTAAGTCTCGCTTTTTTTCGTGTTTAGGGAGAGAGAAAACACGAAGTGTCGCGCAACCAGATTACGAATATAAATAAACCGACCGTTCGAATTGGTGGCTTTCCGCAGAGTATCGGGAGCGCCGCGAGTCCCACCGCAATCTCTCAACTCCCGGAGCTGGATCGCGAAGTGTCGCGAACACGACCGGGTGAAGGTGAAGTACGACGGGAAGATTCGTGTGTGGAGATCCAGTAGGAAATGGCTGCCGTTTTGAGGAGAGAATTTCGTATCGTGACGAGCGTGCTTGCCGGTAACGGGAATCTACCGTTGCTCGCAGCCGCACGGTAAGCACAAGCGAACTCGTGCGGAACATGATTGTCGTTATTATTTTTTTCAATTTTTTTTAACTTCTTAACGCGAGAGCGATCTGTACGTGAGAGTCCGTAACCGTAACGGACCTGCTGCTCGGATTGACTAACAGCTATATTAATTCGTAGGTATCTGACGAGATCGTCGATCCGCTGTGACATCAGCGAGGGATGGCTGAGCAAACTTCTGGTGAGGAAGATCGAGCCTACGAAAGAATCGCACTCGCGAATGCTCTCTGACAAGGAAGTCATTTATGCACTGCACACTCAAAACATACGGCCAGATTCGATTGACAAATACTTGGCCAACTAGTGAGTCGACATCTTTGTGATCTTGCATCTGAGTGCGTGATGGTTCACTGACCTATAAATTCGATGCAATAGGGTCGATCTGTCTTCAGCTGCATGCAACGCTTCTAATTTAATTTATTATTAGTAGTTTGCTAGTCTTTATATAAGGCTAATCTAACAGTGTACTCTTGATTTCATGTTTTTTGATTTTTACTTCTTGCATTTTTTCTTATTCCATTTTTCCATTTTCTATTATAAGAAACAAAAAAGTTGAATTTCGAAAAAGATAAGATAGAATAGTAGAAGACAAAATCCAATACCAAGTTGAAGTAATTTAGGAAAAATCATAGTGATGTCTTTCGATATACTTTGACAACGATTTTGTGAATTCATGACAATGAATTTTGTAATTGCTTTTAATTAAAAATCAGTTAAAATTATTATCGTATCAAGAATTCATCACAAAATCGTCACCAAAAATGTTTTGAATGACATGTTTTTCTTTAAAATGATTTCAACTTGAAATTTGATTTTGATCTTATGATTTTGTATTCTGTCTGAAAAGAACATGATGTTGATAAAATAGTTGCAAAGAATGAAAAAGGCAAGAGGTAAAAGCAAAGAACATTGCAGATTAGCCTTTATAGATATTGCAATATGTGATCTTTAAAATATAAGTAAAACTTGTGTTCTTTGTCATACAGTATTATATTATATATTTAATTGGTATTATCAGAATATAGTCAGAATATCATTTGTATGTACTTGTTTTGTAACCTTTTGTAGATTTAGTAGATTATCGAAAAATATATATATTAATGTTAAACGTGTTAAACTTTAAATAAGCCTGTGTTGCTAAATGTTTTCTCCTTATTTTTTTTTTATGCCATTCCAGTGAGGAACACGTTAATCTGATACACTCAAAAAAATCTGATTTGAATTGCGAATTAGTGGGTTCGTGGACAGTGGAAGTAGGAGACTTGGATCAGGCCTTACATTTATGGCAGTACACAGGTGGTTACGAACGTATAGATCATACACAAACTGTGCTTTCTAAAGATGAGGTATGAAATCTTTTGTAATATACAAAGAAAAGATGTCAGAGACATAGATCTATTCTTTTCAGTTGATATTTCAAATCATCAATATTTCGCATTGCTCATGTCTTTTTTAATGAGAGAAAAAAAAAGATAATAGTACAAGAAGTTCAACTGAAAAGAATAGATCAATTGCAATGAACATTGATGACTAAAATCTAATTTCCATAGTCTTATCAACAACTGCAAACGGAACGTGGGAATTACTTAAGATCACGTCATTTGCAATATCTGTTGGCGTTTAGTTATTGGCCACCGTTGACAAAAAGGAAAGGGCCAAACAAATATGAAATACGTAGTTATAGTTTGCAACCAGGCACGATGATAGAATGGGGAAACAATTGGGCTAAAGCTATTAATTATAGACGCAATAATGATGAACCGTTTGCTGGTTACTTCTCTCAAATTGGTAGATTGTACAATGTACATCATATTTGGTGTAAGTGTGAAGTCACATATTGTTTATATTACGCTATTTTATGTACATTATGCTCATTCATCTTTGCATATATCGCATAATAATATTTGTTTTTATTTCTCAGGTTACAAAGATCTTCAATCGCGTAAAGAAACGCGTGAAAGTGCTTGGAGATCGCCCGGTTGGGACGAGTGTGTCGCTTATACTGTACCTTTAATAAGAGAAATGCACTCGCGCATATTAAACCCAACTTCGTTCTCGCCTACGAAATAAAATTTAAATGGGTGCGAACATAAATGCATTTGTATATTATACCAGTTATTTCTTATAAATATATATATGTACGGATTGTAATATTGTAAAAACATTTGTTACATGTATACACTGTGTAGATTTAAGTATATGAACTATTTACGCGCATGAGAAAAGCTACAAATTTTTGTTGTATTACAACTGGCAGGAATGTAATAGTTTGTTACTATATGATGTTATACACTAGCAAAAGCGACAGTTTATATATATATATATATATATATATATGTGTGTGTGTGTGTGTGTGTATATATGTATATGTATATGTATATGTACATACATATAAACATATGTACATATATAACATATACATATATATGTATAAATATTATATATAAAACATGCCATTTTGTCAAAATGTCAGTTGAATCACAACATATGTATTATATATATATATATATATATGTCTGTAGAGAGAGAAAAAGACATAAAGAAATGATCTTTATATTCTTCTTTTTTCTTTATCTACATTCATTTCAAACTATCCAATAGGAAGACAATAGGACACGTTTTGATTTTACTAACGACTTTCTTATTTGCCATATTTTTCTATTTTTGCGTATTACAATTGATATATATTACGAAAATGCATAGATAATACAATATAATAACATAAGTAGAAAAGATGTACCTGAATTTATAAAAAGCAAATCATCAGTAAAATCTACATATCATTTAAAAGATCGGTAAATGGGATTAAAATGCATTCATAGTTCTAACATTTTTTATTTTTATTATCTTAATATGTATTGTGTATTGGATTAAATGATTTTAATTGTTTAAACCTTAATTTACGATGCATCACTGCATATTTCTTTCCCCCCAATTGATTTAGTTACAAAATGCATATATATTACTTAAAGTTAAAAACGAAATTAAATTTGTATAATAATTATTAAAAATGTTTATGACTCGATTCGCATTTCGTATGTATTTCACGATTATTTATTCATTAGAAAGATATTGGTATCTCAATGGTAAGATATCTATCTAGATCAAAATTACATTTCATGTGTTAATATAACAAAGATAATAATAAACAATAATAAAATAATATTAATAAAATGTAGGGAGAATATATTAGAGTCTATTATACGTTATCTCATGCTACAGATGAGTTATATGATCATATATTGACTACAAATATTAACTCACCCATTCAGGCAATTACATTCAATTCGATGTAAAACACTTCAGCATTGTCAGAAAATTCTTAATGCAATTATTCTCTTTAATTGCAATTAATAAAAAGCTTAAAATATAATATTAGTTTTAAGAATTTACGTATATTTTTCAATCTAGACCTATACACATAACAAAATTGAATAAAGAATAAATATTACAGATGGTATTGTTGAGAACTACCTTAATATGCACTTTATGTATATACATGGAATCTCATTCTACCATCGAAATATAGTACAAGCTGATTGGTGTGAGTGTTTTTGTCTAACAGCAAAATGCAAGAATGAGTTACAATTGAATTATCAATAAAGCTTATAGAAGGTATATATTGGGATAAAGGAAATTAGATTCAAATTTTACTAAAACAAATCATTTTCAGGTTCGCTAGAGAATAAATCCAATATAAATTATATAGAACTTCGCGCATACATGGGTCTCTTTTTCACAATGCTGATGCATTTTTAAAATAATCATCTTTTTTGGGGGAGGAGGGATCGCGCTGTAATATCTTTTCCATAATTACATAATAGCAAACTAGAAAAATTATAAGAATCTGTGTAATAATATCGAAAATAGAAAGTACTTTCAGAAATCAAAAATTACATGTATATAACATTCACACGTGATCTTAAATAATATCAATAACGTATCTATTTGTCGCTATTTTATAAATACACATACTTTCTTATAATTAGCCTTGTTTAATCAAATTAACAATAATACAAATAATTATTGAATTTTTATTTGGCTGTCTTCAGATATCAATATTTTCATGTTTATAAAACATATCTGTGGGAGATTATTTTGTTTCACAAAATTTTTGTTTAGTAGATCGGTCTGAAGTATTTTCTACTTTCCATGGTATCAATAGTATTTATTTTGCAAACACGACTACACCTATTCTTATTACTCTGCATACTTTAAAAAAATAATGTCGAAAATAAAAAAGGAGTTACGATTTATCTTTAATTAAAGCCAGAAATTGTATTGAAATATATATAGTTACATTCACTTCGGTGTTTCGTCGTGTACAAAAAAAAAAAAAAAAAAACAATATTCCTGTAATTGGCCGATATGTAAAGAAGACATAATTGGATACTGGAATCGTAATTATTACAGCAATCTCAAAAATATTGCGTTTCTATCTGATGATGGTGAACTGTATCGTAATACAAATCACTAGCATTACAAAAATCACACCTTAAATGGAAGTAAGTGAAGAACGAGCTCGTCAAATAATCACAAGCATAATTTGATACTATGATATTTGATATGCTATGCCTATGATTAATTGTCTAGCTTACCAGTTATCACATTCCAAAGTTAACTGATAAAGTTAGCCACGCGCACGTTTTTTTGAAAAATTTTTTATAAATCTCTCTCTCTTTCTCTCTTTTTTTCCATGTACACACACACACACACACACACACACACACACACACACACACACACACACACACACACCCGCGCGCGCGCGCACATGCAGATGCACAAACACACATACATAGACACACTCTCTCTTTTCATTCTAAATACTAGATATCATAATCAAAATTCCATATCGCAATTCTATATAAAGCGAATAAATATTTACAAAACTCTAGCAACATCGACAATTAATTTCCTAAATTGGGTATTCAGCAAGTTATAGTGATTACACAGACTATAGTCGAGAGAATAATCCTTTTGTTACATACATACAACTTAACTCAGAGACACAACTCGTGCTATAATTAAAAGTGCATATAAAACTTAACAATTTCCTTTTATATAGAACCTTCCTCGATGAAGGCAGGTTTGAAATCTAAAACTTTAATAATCGTAATTGTTTAATTAGTTAATTATAATAACAGAAAGACGTAACATATTAAATTAATCTAAACAGTTTTCCTAAACCACACATTTTACGTAATTTAGAATCCGGTTTGTTAGCACGAACAATCTCTGTTAGTCTGTTACGTTTCAAATTGATTATAGTAATTGATTTCAGACATCTGTCCCTAATAAGAATCTAAGGAAGAATTTAAATGTGTATTTTCATACATACATGGATGTCATCTTACTGTCTTTTCCATAATGTGAGTTATTACATTTCAATTACTATGTATAATATGCGTCTGTATTTACATATCATAATGGGAAATATTTCGGTTGATTGTGACAGTTTTCCGTATTGTACAGTTTGGAACATATAACCATGATAACAATTGTATTGTTTATGTTTTACTACAATCACTCATATCACTATAATTGAACACACTTTTAGATATTCGTTCGATGCATGCTAGTCGCGTATAATTTTCGCGTCAAATTTTATTTTTACGAAGATTAAAAAAAATACATAATATATATTACATATATATATATATATATATATATATATATGTATATATATAATGAAAATTGGAATGTATATGCTACATTGCCATTGATAATGCAAATGACAAAATGTTTATTATGTGAATGTCGTTTAAAGCTTTCAATTTTTGTTTAAATGTATAAGTTATATGGGGGAAGAAAGATTAACGAACTTACGAAATAAAATGCAATATTTTTGGTCGTGCCCCGCAATCTGTTTTATAATTACTTATATCTCTTCTAAAACTAAATAAACATTTTTGTTTTAATTTAGGTGAAAAATCTCAAGTTATAAGCGTAAAATAAAATTATATAACGTTAGTTCTTTTTTTTTTAAATATAATATATACGCATTAATATATAATACAAGTATTTGATTGGCTTTGTCAACTATCGTTTACAAGTATTTCATGGTGACATGTTTTACTGCTCTCCATATGTATCTATAAATATATATTAAAAAGAAATTAATTGAATCATAAAAATTTACATTTTTTATGATAACAATAAAATTCTTTATACAATAAAACTTACTGACATTTCATATTCCAAAAATAAATGTTGATTGTATGTTTTGCTAAGTATTAACTACATAATATAGTAGCACCCCTGCTTAAAAATGTTATCGTTAATGGAAATACACTTTCTTAATATGTACTTCTTGAATTTAATACAAAACGAGATATTTGTTTTTCGTTGATTTTCTAGGAAAATTGTTATATAACAAAACATCGGAAGGAACAACAGTCACAATCATGGATACGGATTTTACATGTATAATGGTTTCGTGACATACAAAATAAAAAATATATGAAAAAATAATAAATAGGAAAACAAAACATGTATATTTTGATGTAAAAGTACAACATTGGGATGTGTACTGGATGAAATTTTGAATGCAGTTATAGAGTGTATGATACAATATAAAATATAATGGAGCGCGATGAATCAAAAGGTACACTTTAAACTCTCATAAGCAATTTAGAGGAACAAACGTTTGTTGAACGTTTATTCTCGTAAAACACAAATAATCGGTACAATTGAAATATTATGAAAAGTGAATATTTTGGGGAATTTACATATCAAATTAAGATAAATGTTATAGCTATCAGTATAAACGTGTAGAACATTTAGTTAATGCATCAATATCAATTTGTCTTATATTTAAAGTAATTAATATCTGCATGATTTTATTCCTTTTCATTAAATATCATATTTAACATATAAATACTTTTAACTCCACTGGTTTAATGCTGTATGAATAAAGACATGGAAGTGAAAAGGAAATCATGTGAGACATTAAATAACTAGCTTTATAACTGAAAATAAATTTACTTTATAATAACGTAGAAAATATTTAGATTAATAAAAAAACGTAACATCTTCATTATCAAGAATCTTTCATTATATAAAATGTGAATATTTAAATTTTCTTAAACAATGCAATAATAGATATAAATTAATATATCACATAAATAATTTTATATATTAATTTTATGTAAATTACATATTTAGGAAACATCCAAGATACAACTTTAAAGAATCTTACAAAGCTGCGTTTAGAAACTTTACCCGGGTATATTTATCGTTTTATCTTTGTTTAATATTCAATAAATAACAAAGATAAAATGATAATGACTTTCTGAACGCAGGAAACTTGAAAGGAATTGAAAAGTGAATACCAATTGCTTCTAATTCTCAACAACAATTTTATTAGCAATTAAATTCGTTATATTAATATAAGTTGAAAAGTATAAAGCAATAAAAGGATATTTTGTTGTATCCTGAATCTAAACCTCTATTAGAAAAATGCACGTTTGATTGCTGATATTTACACTTACAACAAAAAGATAATTTTGCTAAATTTATTAGAATATTACTTTACAAATTCTCCACTATTACTCTTTAATGAATATATATAATTAAAATCTGGAAATACGTAAAAAATATACTAATGCGCGCAATGCTCGATCATCACGAAAAACTTTAAAGTTTTCATCGTGAAAGTAACGTAAAAATCAGAACTCCACACTGAGAAAAATATCTCAGATTTATCTAAGGGAAAAAGAATAAAATATATATTATTTTCGAGCATTATAACTATTGTACTTATTTTTATTATATTTGTAGCATATTAATAAATAAATGTCTCTAAATTTTTTTCTGTGGTATAGGTGTGTATAAAATTCTTTATTCCCTATGTTGACATCATCTGGCCTATAAATTTAAAGATTCTCTAATGGATTATTAGAAATGAGATTAATGTTTGAAAGTTTTTCCTTTATCTCTACATGCATCTCAGAATATTTGGTTACGATTAATAAATATTACAATGTTGCAAAAAGCATCTAAATTCTTCTTCAATATGAAGCTTTCTCTTTCTTTTCTGGCAAAGTTTGTCGATACATCTGGACGATTAAAAATTACGCGCCTATGACAATTTCAGTCCAATACACATTCCCAACCTTAACAAATCTTTCAGGTTCGGTTCAATGCACGCAACGAGCCAACCCTTGTTATATTTGTAAGTCATTGAATTGTTATTATTATTATTATTATTATTATTATTATTATTATTATTATTATTATTATTATTATTATTATACGTCGGCAGACTCGTCATGTACTTACTACACAGGCAGACATACATACATATATACATATACATATATAGATACGTACGTATATATGTATATGTATATTAATATGATTAAAATTAAAGACTATTAGGGGGGAAGGACGTGGAGCTATTACTGTGAGCCAGACTTAACATAGAGCCACTAAGGCTTTCATCGTCCGGATAAGATTCTTTTGATGCTTCAGCTATCGCCAGAGCACTGCAATAATTTGAAAAATGCTATAAAATATAATGCAATGTTTGTGTTTGACAAATGCATATAGCATATTTCTTGCAAAAAACTTAATTAAACTTTGTATTGTATATTTTTATTTTCTTTTAACGTACCTGAATCCTATTCTTGCACTTTCCTCATCAAATTGCTGCAGTTCCCGTTCTTGCCTTTCATGTAACAGGCGTATACGTTCACTACGTTCTCGAAGGAATTCCTGAGTTTCTAATTCCATTTTTTGTTCAAGCAAAGCTCGTCTAACGGATACACGATCTTCCAATTCACGACGTTCCCTGTTCCTCTGCGCCTCGGCTTGCATCTTATTTTTTGATTGGTATGCCATTAGAATTTCTAATTCATAATTTAATCTTTCCTGTAAGATTAATATTAATTTATCATTAATAGCGAATAATTATAATGTTGTAATATAGTACAATATGCAATAATATATGATAATGTCAATTGTCAAACCTTAAGATTATGGCATTCTACTTCTTGTGACTCGTCTAGCCGTATACTTTGCTTTTGGAGCATTTCAGCAATACTTTGCTCATATTGATCACCTAAAAGTGCTAATTTGCGTCTTTGTTCTTCCTTTAATTTTTTAATAACTGCTTTTTGCTCATCTTTAGCAGTCGTTTGCAGGATTTGAGCTTTCAACGCTTTATATTGTCGTGTTTGTATTTTACAAGTTTCTCTAAACTGTTTACGAATTTGCATTTCCTTTTGCTAAAATTATAAACTCCAAATTATAAACTCTTTGTGAATACAATATCATATATGTAAAGAAAACATTGGAAATAATATATACATCAGTAGAATTTCTATTACATGAATTATTCTATACAAATAAAATGAAATTGATATTAAAGTATCAATTTTAATATTTTGCTTGAAAATCATTCTAAGAACAAATATCAATGTCTATGTTCATTATTACATATTGTTATTTACCTTGAGACTCTTCGGTTGTTGTTTAAGTTCTAATGCATGCTTTTTACGTAGATCACGTTCGGCTCGTTGCATATAATCCTGCTGATTACAAAGTTCTGTTGAATGCTGTCGATGTACTTGATCCTCACGAAGTGCGTGTACTGCTCTTTGTTGTCTATATTCTAATTCTTGCGTCTTTTCATGATGTCGCAGAAGCATAGCATGTGCTTGCTCCAACTGCTGTTGCCGTTTATTCAATTCCTGTTTATTTAATATATATATATATATATACATATATAAATATACATAATGTAATTAAATTCACATTCTTAAAATATCCTAGATAAGACAAAAATATCAATAAGAATCAATAAGTTTGATTTCGGAATTAACACTACGGGAAAAGAGTTGTTAACTCCAAATATTTAAAATTAAAAAATACGATATAGAAAAAATTTTGAAGAAAAAAATATATGAGAGTTTAATAATAAAAAAATCTTTAAATCAATAGTAATACGAACTTCACGAAGAAGCTCCTGCTCCAAACTATGGAAGATGAGTAACTTTTTTCTACGGAATTTTCGAATTTCAAGATCCAAATATTCTCGTTGTCCCCTCGCAAGCCGTTGTTCCTCTTGAGCTTCCATCTGTCTCAAATTATCTTTTTGACTTTGAAGTGTAGCATCTCGTTGCCTCTTTGGAGTTACTTCGTCCTGAGAAAGTTCTTTTTTCCATCTTTCTTTATAGGCCTATATAAATAAAATTATATATTTAAAGATATAAATTAAATGTGTAAGATTTGAATTAAAATTTTACGTATTATGATAAATTTCTTATGCCAACATCTTACTTTGTACTCTCTTTTCTGTTGAGCTTCTAGAGCTTTACGGTCAGCTTCATGTCTACTTGTTATCTCTTTATTAAGTTTCTTCTCAGCATTTTGATTTTGTTTTAACTTGCGTTCTAACTCTTGTAGATGTCTGAGTTGTAATTTCTCGAGATCCTTACTAAATTGTTGTAACAAAGTTTCATACTCTTTATCCAACAGCTGTTTATGTGACTCCATTTCCATTTTGCAACGTTCCTCTAATTTCACCTATAAATATAAGAAATACATTATAAATATAAGTATTTAAAAAATTTTTTCATAATTATCAATAATTATTGTTTAGAGATTTAAAATCTCTTTATTTAAATATCATTTTTTTAAACAATTGAATCATTTATCAAAATTTTAATTCTTTCAGACATACAAAGAAGTTTAGAAATTTATTAATTGTAATCATTATGAAATTATTTGTAAAGATTGTATAAATTCGTGATATTAAGTAGAATGTTTGAATTCTTACCAAAGCACCTTGATGCTCTCTCCTCATTCGTTTATATCCACTCATTTGTTCATGCATTTCTTCTTGCATATGTTCTTTCTGTTGTTTCGTAACAATTGAAGTTGTCCTAATTGTTGCAAAATTATTGGCACCGTGTTCAAGAAGATTGGCAGTGACACCACCTGCTGAGACCTTATGCCGATTTCTGACAGATCCAGAAGAATAATCATTACCATCAGCATTTGGCAGCGGCAGGCTATTGGTGGAGGAACTTTGAGAGCTTGCTGAGACGCCCATCGAGTGAATTGAGTGTTCTGAGGTAATTGAATTGCTTTTGCTACTATCGCCACCTGTTTGTTCATCAGGAGTATCTGTAAGTGATTGTAGTTTTGAAGATTCAAAAGTATGTACAACACTTTTAATTAGCATACTAAAAAAAAGTGTAAACGTAAAAAATATACATATAAGATTGATATTTGATAAATAATAATCATACCGTCAGCGTCACCAACTGTGCTCTCTGTTTCACATGCATCGATCATCAAGATCTTCTTCATTTTACGATAATTCAAATTATCTAATTCCCGAACAGCGGCTTTTGTTCTCTGTATCAAATCTATCAAAACTTGAGGAGAACGTGGTCTGGTGACAAATTGATGCTGTAAAATTGAAAGCCTATAAGAGAACAACTAGACTACTACTAACATACTATATATAATGAAACAAAAAAAAAGAAAAAATACATACGGATAATGTAAAGTATCGCTACAGATATACATAAGGACAACTCACTGATAACAGTTTCCCGGATGTTGGTCTTTCAATTGGACTTTTTGTGAGACACACCTCAACAAAATGTCGAAAAATATCAGTCCAATCTGGCGAATTTAACGTTGGAGTGTCATTCTGTGCAATATGATACAAGGCGCTCATTGCATTCATATTAAAATAAGGTGGCTTTCTTTCCGCTATAATCAATAATATAAATAATTCAGTTTTGTGTTTAAGAATAAATAATAATAAGAATATAGATAAAACTATTTTGCTTTGATAAAACAGAAAAATTGAGATGTTAATTAAATTATAGGATTTTGAAAAATTATATTAATGTCTTTTGAATTGGAATAGCCATTGCCACTTTATTGGACATAAAAGAATTATAAATGCAGATATTGAATAATTGTGCAAATTATAATTTAAATTATATGGTAATAATTACTTTAAGTTCAAACATACTGATGTTGTAATAAGTTTTTAGACATAATCATACCTTAAATATACACATACCTAATTCGATGCATGTTATTCCTAATGACCATACGTCAACCTTGCCATCATATTGCCCCTCGTCCATAGCTAATATAACTTCTGGCGCCATCCAGTATGGAGTCCCTACGAAGCTATTGGCTGGACATTTTATACTCGCGGACCCAAAATCAGCTAATTTCACTGTACCATTCTCAGTAAGTAAAATATTTCCAGCTTTCACATCGCGATGGATTCTTCCAAGGGAGTGAAGATAATGCAAGCCGCGCAATACACCTTCGCATATTGCAGCTATTTCTTCTTCCTTCAGTGGTCTTTTGTGTACCTCAATAATATCTGATGCGGAGCCAAGACAATATTCCATCACCAACTACAAAACAGCATACAATGGTACAGTTTTAATATTATTTAGAAAATGCTAGTTTGAAGGATTTAAAATATGATCGAATTAATCGAATAAAGACACAAAAATATCGTACCCAGGCAGTGTGGTCCCTGAGATAGCAACCCTTATACTCTATAGTGTTAGGATGATTAAGTTGCCTAAGAAATCGAATTTCCTTTAAAATGTCCTGCCACTTTTCCACCGTTTGCTTCCCCAGGTAAGACATTTTCTTGATGGCAACAATTTCTTTGGTAACCAGGCATCGTGCATAGTAAACAGCCCCGAAACTGCCATGTCCGATCTCGCGCAAATCCTCAAATATTTTCTCCGGATCATTTTTCTCAAATAATTCGGCAATCTCTGGGTCCTTTAAACTACCAGGCCTTGCAACAGCTGGCATAGTCGAGTTGTTGATAATTAGATGCCCGAGGCCTAGTCCAGACCTTGCCCTGTTATCTTTAGATTCCTTGCCCGAACCGTCTGTTTATATTAAATCCTCTGTCAGTCCATTCCCAAACTTAACATTCTATAAAAGAAATATGTTTTTAGATCTAGACGTATTAAGCTCATAAAATTTAAAGCTACAATAATTAATATATATAACTATTAATATATATAATTAATATATATAATGTCACTATATATATTTCATAATCTAATTAATTACATAGAAAATATAATACTAAAAAAAATACTTAAAAATTCATAAACTGTTATATGAGACGTTAAAGGTAGATTTCTTATTTCAGAGATAAGTCTTTACAAAATTATGCCAAAGAAAATCAAGATTTGTTAACTTTTATTTTTTAATACTAAATAGGAATTTTGATAAATACAAGTTTGTGATAAAGATCATCATAATCAAATAATATAAAATTTCATTTCTTTGTATTCTCAAAACATTAATGTAGCTAATATCGATATCTTAATATCTTAATATGTCAATATTTTTTAATTTATTTCAAATTTCAACAAGGAATTTACACATTTCAGTATTTGCAAATCATTAATTTTATCACACATTAATTAAGAATGATAACTTTGCAGTGAAAATATAAAAGCACTTTCAAATTAACAATTTAAAATCTTAATAATTTATGATATCGTTCTTGGATAATTATATAGATAAATATATATTTGTGTACTTTACACTAATCAGATTATCATTCAATTACAAAACGTTTCAATTGTGTCTTCTTACAAATTTCAATATGTCTGCATTTCCACAAACCGTCATGTTTTAATGTCAAGAATTTAATAATAAAGCCTTGCAGTTTTACACTATAACCGATTCGCACCGGAGATTATCTTGGAAACACTACTTTCCTACTCATATTCTCTAATTTCACTGCACGAAAGTGATTGCAAGCGATTTAATTGCAAGCAATTAAATTCTTTATGAAATTTTCAACTCCAAGTTCATCACGGGTCTGAGAACTCTCTCGAGAAGAAACTGTTCGTTTCTCGGAAAAGCATCCGCTAATTTTCCGCTCGTGTATCAAAAGTCAAGATTCCTCCAAGCCGGATGTACCTTACGCGTGATTTACGAGTGTAAAGACTGAGTGTACACTGAATGGCAGCACGGCGCATTGAAAACGCAAAGGCACAACACAAACATTTACTCGGCCCATTGTCAGAATCTTGTCATCGGTCGTTGTCGTGTCATTTCCGTTTTTTATCTCATTCGCGGGAGTGAGGATCTAAATGCGATTTCCCTCGCGATCACGGTGAGGAGGGCGAAGAGGAAACATGTAACAACTCAAACGACACAGAAATAGGCACGTTCTTCCCGTAGGAGCGAGAATCGCCGAAGTCCCGTCATTGTTGTCGCGTTAGTCACGTTACTCGTCGTGGTCTTTAATAGTCTCGAGTAGCTGACACCTAATATCTATCATTAAAGAGGCCGATTCTCGATAAAGAGGAGCCTATCGGAGATTGTCGTTTCTGTGACAATTCCGTCGCACGGACAGGATTGGATCAGGAAAAGCAAAAAAGAGAATGGAAGGGGAGAGGGGCTGGGAGGCAAAATTCGGCAGGGCGCGCACGAGAGAGAGAGAGAGAGAGAGAGACAATTATTGACGCGCGGCGCCGAGGAGAAACATCCTTAAACGCGAGCGAGCCACCTTCGGATTCGTGATTCTTTTCGCGAGAGATCGGTGGCAACGCGACGACGTCGGGAAATTCGTTGGCAGATGAAAAGGGAAGTTCGCGGACAGATCGGACGACGACGATGACAAAGACGACGACGTCGATGATAACGACGACGACGACGACGACGACGACGGTGATGGCTAGAGTTCGCAAGAGGCGGAGAAATGCGGGCGTAAGGAGGGTTGGGTCCTCGGCGCTTATCGGGCCGATCAGGCCCCCTGCCCCACCTCTTTCCGTCGTCGTCCTCGTCCTTCTCGCACTCCGCCGCACCCCCAGCCGCGTCACGGATGTCGCGGTGCTGCGCTGCACTGTCGACGACGGGACGAAAACATGCACCTCACGCGTTATAGCGCGCGCATCATGACGGCCGGTCCCGTCACGTCCCCGTCCGTTCATTCGTCTGTCCGTCCGTCCGTCCGTCCATTCGTCTGGGTGGCGTGACATCGCGCGGTTTCACACGCCGCGATCCACGGCGGATGGGAATCCCGTTGGGACACCAGGGCAGGGTCGGCTAAAAAAGGGTCGAGAAAATTGTATTCACCTCCAAAATGGCGAGGGAGCGGGCGGGGAAGCATGCGCCTCGTAGGCTCCGTGTGTACTCTCTTCAGGCGGAGGCGTAGCAGTTCTTTTTCCTGAACCTGGCCGACGATCCCGCGGGCATAATTAAATTCCTGCGATCCTCGGGCAAGCCTGCCGTTGATTCGCGAGAGTTGCGCACCGCGCCCCGGAACAATACACGCTTCGTCGTCGTCGTCGTCGTGTCGTCGCCGTATACGCACGTCACGCACACCCTACACACACACACACACACACACACACACACACACACACACACACACACACACACACACACGTATATTCTTTCTCTCTCTCTCTCTCTCCCTCTTTCTCTCTTTTCGCGTACGTGCGCGCGAGCACTCTCTCGCGAGAGTGAACGAGCCGCGAGACAGCGAGCAACGACGAGACCACCGTACCTCGGATCCACGGACGACCGCAGGGACCGTGCGCGAGGATTCCTCCACCTGCGTCTCACGTCCGATTTCGCTCGTCCCCCTTCGTACCGTACTTGCACCGTATACACCGTACACACTACACGGCACACCAGGCGCGAGAGCCGTCTGTTCGCGATGGCGGTGGCGCTCTACGACGGTCACGTTGCGAATTAACTCGCCTCTTGCCGTCCCTTTTGTTGTGCTACTTTATCATGATACAATTCAATGAAAAGTAGAAGTTTCCTATTTACTGACTGACGAATAATTTGAGATCTTTAATAATTTCACCGATATACAAATTTCTATATTGTTGATGAGATCATCCTCAAATATTTACTTTATCGATTTAATTAGTTTGTGATTTAAAATTTTTTTTCTCCAACCTGCATATTCAAACACTAAGAAAAATAGGATATTCTTCATATCACTATGCTTCAAAGATTTAAGCGACTCGATTTTCCCTTTTAGAATATATTATATGTATGAACATACAAATTTATAAAATTACAGGAGAATTATAAAGGAGGATGCTTAATTATAAGCAGTTTAGAGACAAAAATCTTTTTGTTTATTAAAGATTTTTGTTACTTTCATTAATATCTAGAAAAACCTTAAACATTTTTAGATTATATTATGATCATATATTCACTAACTTTATAAATAGAAAAGTACTTATTACGTTCTCATGTACTGCAGCAGTTTATTTTCATTTTGTACATACATGTATGTACAAAATACAATTAGCGTTCATATATGTATAAGGTTTTTAAAAAAGATCTTATTTTTAAAAATTATATATATAAAATTTATGAATATAAAATAATAAGAAGGGAATATAAGATATTTACAGTTACTTTATCATATAAAAAATATTAACTCCTATTTCGATACTTTTTGGTTTAAACAGTTCTCTTCTCATGTTCGTTCTAAATCTTCCATTAAAGAAGTAAGAAACGTGTTGCCATTGATTAATCTCGTAGTTGCCACGACAAATTCGACATTTACTGAAAAAAATTATATTACATTTATTATATATTAAGTAATTACGTTTATTATTTGTACAAATAAATACTTCATAATGTAAATTACACTCACACTCTTCTTGTTGCGATAGAAACCGAAGAGCAGATATCTCGGCAAAAGTGCATCCTCCAATGAAAAATACTAGAATTAGTTTCGGTGGTTCCGAACTAGAGTCTTCGCTAGTAATAGAATTTCCTGAAATACATATTTTTTTTAAGGAATAAATATATTAAAAATAAACTATAAATAAATCAAGATTTAGAGTTGACTTACGTCTCGTTGACAAAAGTACACTATATGGGATGCTGCTTACAGTAGGACCTGGCAATAATCCCATCACATCATTCAATCCTTGCCATCCGTTTGGTTGTACCAGTTGCTCCGCCAATCTCACGCTCAGTGGTGCATATATGGAATGTACGTAACTAATATCTTTCGGTGTTACTTCACTCTCGTCCTCGACGGTGAGCCTTAATGCTTTCCTTAATACTGCATATTGTCGTACTGACTGTTGCTGTTTCAATAAGCCAGCCTTTTCCAAATTTAATATAGTTGGCAAATGTTGGTATCCGTAAGTGTGAATTATTTCTCTTTTATAGTAATCTAATAGCTTTGGTTTTAAACCAGAGTTTGTTAACGATTGTATACAAAGAAGACGTAAAATTTTCAATAAAGGTTGTTGCTGCGCTATCATATCTTCGATATATGCATTCGGTTTGTCTGTTTCGATACAGTTTAACAATTCTTGTTCGACTTGCAATGATTCTAGAAAGTTGCTCGAGTCGGTGACTTCTTTTATCATCTCAGCGATTGTGGTATCTGAATAAAGAATAATTACAACAAACAAAAATATTAAAACAAAAATAAAAAAATAAAATCAGAGAACATTAAATCCAAACACATGTTTTTATTACTTACGCCTTGCTAGAGATTGTTTTGTTGCTAACATGTGAGGTAACCGTGCAACAAACTGTTTAATTTCTTGCACACTCTTATCTCCGTGTCTTTCGTCAAATTGAGACGAAATCACTTTAGCTTTTTTACTAAGAACTGGCCCAACGCCGTTAAAATTTTTATCTCTGTAAAAATATTAGGTGTTGGAATTAATTCGTAGCGTTTTACAAGTGATGGGAAGTACTTTCATTAATGTATTTTTTAATGCTCATGTGAAATAAATAACATTCTTTCATTAAAAACGCTACGAATTAATTCCAACACCTAATATAATATGAAAAATTGTTAGAGAAATTTATATACACATATACCTAATCTCAGCAAAAAGTTCTTCTCCTGAATTTAATATAATTTGTTCCTTTTCATTCAGAGACATTGCTGTGGGAGAGTCATCAGAGTCGTGAAACTTTCTTGCAGGTAACTGCACAGTATCTATAATGGAAGATATTTCTGTTATTATTCCTTGTACAAATTGCGTTCAAATTGAAGAGATGTTTAACAATTATAATTCTGAAATATAAAAAAATATACAAAACCAATACTTTACTGTATTTTATTCCATATATTTCATCAATTAAACCTTCGTAAGTCAATTGTGTGACTAAAGGTGACAGTAAATCTACAGACCGATCCAACAATAATAAATGTTCAATGGCTACAGACGATACAGGGTGTGATTTATTATCCTCCTCTTCTCTATTTAGTCTCTCCAGTAATTCCCAAACTTTACTGGCAGCTGGTCCTCTTCCTGTGACTTTCGAAATTTTACCATATAACTTTTGCAAGCCTTGTATGGCTTGTGCAACTTGATAGAGACAAGTGGGATCATTTTCCAAATGGAATTCCTTAAAGGATCCGCTGAGTTCCATTGAGAGCAGATCATTATCAAATGGAAAGAGATCACACTTAAATTCTTCGATCAGTGTAAAGCTGCCAAAAACACCGCGATTCTGGAGCTTCTTTTGACAAAGTAGACTCTTGCGTGGTACAAAGAACAAGTGAAATTCTTTACGTGGTCTCTTACCCTCTTCTCTGCAAATATATAAACTTATAAACAAATATATACTATTTTTTAATATATATCAATTTAATGCAAATTATAATAAAATTTGACATAACATGTTATCATTATACAGGGTCCGGCAAAATGATCTCCCACATTTTAATCTTTAATAATTTAAAAATGTGGGAGATCATTTTGCCGGACCCTGTATTAGATGTAGTAAAAAGAAATCCATTATTTTTACTACACCTAATATCCTAATATATTAGGACCAACACATAATTTTGACAGTCTGTCTGCAAACATATTTTTACTCCTTCCAATTGCAAACTGAATCTTTTTTGTTCAATCCAATTTTTTTTTACTGCTCTAGACTTTCAAGAAATGTAGAAAAATTCAGGATTACTTTTCAACATTTCTGTTATATCACCAAAATAATTTTTTAACTCAAATGCTAAAATCTTTATTAAATAAAAACTGAAAACTGGAAAAGAAGACAGAAAAAGTAAAATTTTGCTTGTATCCAGATAGCAGATGAAGGGTGAAGACCCCTTTGTTAATATCACTGAATAGATATGTTGTATTCTATCTAATAATATTTGCTATGCACCAACCCATGAACATTCTCTGCAATCAGATCCATAAGCTCCAACTGTGGCCTCGAGATAAATATGACATTAGCAATGTTAGGTGGTATTGTTAAAGTCCCACCATACAGCGGATACATTTTCACAACACCGTACTCTTCTAGTAAATTATACTTAGCGACCAGACCAATCGGTCCAGCTAACGACTGGTCCCATATAATAGCCTACGGAAAAAAAGGAAAAATATATCGTAAAAACAAATTTGTAATTTGTTTTAATATGTCTAGAGAAGGTCAAGTAAGAGTACCTTTGGACCATCGCATTTTTCCAACAGACAAAGTAATCGGTTTCTCGCCTGTTCCTGAATAAGTCCGACGTTCAATCTACCTCCTGTTAGATACGACATGATTGCTTCGTAAAATTTTACGTATTGATTATATTTAACATATTTGAGATTACTTTGACAGTTGCAGACGACGGAGTTTCAATAAAACCAGAAAAGTTTTAAGAGTAAACTGGAGTAAAAGATGGAATTAAAGCGCCTCTATGTGTATAAAACGTAGACATGAACTACGTAGTCAAATCTGTGAATATTTCTGATGGGTAACATAGGACGTCGGTATTCATAGGATCTTATATTTAAAATCGTCTTAAGTACAGTCTTAAGAAGTCAATTAAAGGGCTATTAGCATCTAAAACAGTATTTAAGACGATCTTGAAATAAGAACGGATTATGAATACCGGCCATAGTCTTTTTTTATTCCATTTGGTTCTATTCCGTAGTATTTCCACGCATTTAAAAATTTTTTAATTTTTTTTTTATTAATGGGATATACGTTAGGACGTACTATTAGATATGAGAGCATTTTGGTAACGAGAAAACATGAATCATCGACAAACTGCCAGTTATAGAAAGAAAGATTGAGAGTGGACACATCCCGACCTTTTTCGTGCATCAAATTAGGAAGTTAACATTTTTGCCATATTATTACGTGGATTAGATAAAAACGAATAATCAACTTCCACGTAATATCCTGGTAAAAAAATTTTTCATGCATGAATATGTATAAATATGTATAAACATACATAAACATGCAATGTATAATTATATGAATATGAAATTTATCTTCATACATGTTTATACATCCTTGTTCATTTATATAAAATTACTTTTTAGTGTAATGGAAATAGTAATAGTAATATGAAAACATAAAAAATAATTTAAAAAATAATTAATAATTTTCGCATTGTTTGTTTTAGAAAAAAACAAATTTAGAAAAATATAAACAAAATTGCTCATACATAATTAAGCATAATTTTATATATAATTATATGTAAATAATTTTTTTACATTTCTTCTAATTCGATTTTTTGTAAAACATATATAGTGCGAAAATTACCTTTTTAATTATTTTTAATGTTTTCATATTACTATTATTATTTCTATTATACTCAAAAGTAATTTTACAAATAAAAAAAGAATGTATGAACTGTATGGACATATTTCATATACAGGGTGATCCATTAAATTGACTGATCTGAAATCTCATTTATTTTTGATGATACAAAAAAATATTTCAAATGGAAGTGGAAGGGTTTCGAGGAGGGCGTATTTTGCTTTTTTTTAGATAGAGACGTCAAAAAGATATGAAGGTTTCACTTTCACTTTTTAAAATGGAACTATATGATTTTTTTTACATAATATGATTCCTTCAATTATTTTGTATATAAAAGTATTAAGATAGTAATGTCAAAAAACTAATAATTGAAGAGATATTTAACATTTTATTTTGGCACATATTGATATAAAATATTATATTTCATGAACTATTAACTTTTTGAGAATCTTAATATTTTTATAAACAGAATAATGAGATGCTTTTGGTGTAAAGAAAACATATAGTTGCTTTAAAAAATTATGTATGCAAAATAAATAATTTTTTAAATAAGTAATTATTATAAGTATTATTTTCTTTATACTAACTGATTCATCTCAGTATTCTGTTTTTTAATTTAAATTTGTAAAGAAAATTGAAATGAATAAAAAGAAATCAACCTATAGAGGAACTCTCCACCACCTTCGATATTTAAAATATAATAAAAATGACAAAATAGGAGTATAATTAACAAATTTTAGTATGCGGGATTATACGAAAACGTCAAAAATATATACGATAACATAAATTTTTATAAACTAATGTTTAATGAAATATTGATAAATGCGGAAAAAAAAACTAACAACAATTAGAGATTATATTTACTATTAATTATTAGGTGTTGGAATTAATTCGTAGCGTTTTACAAGTGATGGGAAGTACTTTCATTAATGTATTTTTTAATGCTCATGTGAAATAAATAACATTCTTTCATTAAAAAACGCTACGAATTAATTCCAACACCTAATATTAATTTGCGATATAATTGCGTATATAAAACTTAATAATAGCAATAAAAAGTCATTAATATATTTATAATAGCTCTCATCGCGTTCAAGATAATTATCTCAATAAATATCAAGGTCCCTTCGTTTTGTGGTACGCTAGTTAGCGATATCCGATACAAAGAAGAACAATCTTTATAGTGAAGAGTGAAATGTATTATGATTCTATTCTTAATGTATAATATTATGATTCTACGTCAAATTCACAAGAACATTTGCAAAGAAAAGTTGAGCGATCCGTTAAATACCAGTGGTCTTATTACAGGAAGGTGTGAATTCTAAATCTTTTAGACCACTTATGATAGTAATAATTTTATTATATGCTATAATAATTTTATAGCATGTTAATTACATTTTTATTGCATTTTTAATATAATATCAAAATTCGCGAGGAAATTATATGTTCTGCCACACATTACTACAAATCATCTTTTATCAAAAATAAAGGATAAAATGATTTCCTTTCTGGAATGGTGGTTACGAAGGAATATATTCAATAATAATAAAATACATGCGTTATTATAATTTTTTATATGTATGGGTACAAAAGTTTGTCGGGTACCAACTCTTCGAGATAAATCGGAACCTGATAATAACAGGATTTTAAAAAACTATAGTTTTATACTGAATTTATTATATAAAATTTAACAATTTCTTATTTGTTGTACTTTCCAAAAATTTTTATTATTAATATCCCGTTAATATGAGGGTTCCCCATTCGATTTTCTCGAATTTTTTGTACTCACACGATTTTAAATTCATGTATTCATGATAACATTATTAAAAAATATATAAAATATTTTGATAAAAACTATCTAAATTATAAAAATTAAAATTTGTTAAATATATAAATCTTATAATATCTATATAATAGCATGTATTTTATATAAAAAGGTATATACAATATATATATATATATATATATATATATATATAGATGGGATGTCCAATACCTGAAAACGATTTTTAAAGTAACAATTAGAAAATTAAATATACACATTCGTAACCACGTGTTTTTGTTGAAACAATAAAAAAAAGTAAATTATTTGGATTTAAACAATTAATATTCATTATATATTCATATTAATCCTATTAAATTTTTATTATCAATAAGACAATCTATTATTAACGTTATTACTAGTGGGAGAACATTTAGTTATAGTAAAATTAAAATATATAACAATTGTCATTGACTCATTGGTAAAATTATTACTTCCAGGAATTCACGAGAAAACCCGGAATTATAATACTGGTCATATACAAGAATTTTTAACGGAACCAAATTAGACTTTGCGAATTAACTTTATGGAAAGCGACGAGGAATAACTCTCGAGGATAAAAATAATTTCGACTTTCTATCGGTATAAACCACATTCACTAGCATCCATCTGATGCAAGGAGACCTTTGCATATAATAAATCACTATGATATATTTGTAATTCTGTAATGTTAAAAATGAAAATGTCAAAAAGCAAGCCAGATGTTAAAATTTAATCATTGTCTCAGTCAAAACTCCAATCTTTACGGACTTATTTAAATTTGTGTACGAAAAAAAATTGATGATTATTTTATAACACATCAAATTTTTAATTAGAATTAAATACTTAAAATTATTAATGATTTTGATATTCACAATAAAATTCAAATCAAAAAATCAAAATTTCAAAATTAAATATTTATCAAATATATTAAATCAATAAATGATTTTTGTTATGTTTTGTCGATTTCGTATAATTTACATCAATTATGCAACACAATTTTGGTTTACTACGACAAGATAAATGCTATCTGTATTGAATAGATATTCAATACGGATATATATATTAAACAGTAAATGTATAATTTACATTAGTAATGCAAATTACAAAAAGTAAGTATGATAGCATCTATCTGGATATAGTTTACATAAAGTTTATTACATACATTTATTTATAACAAATTAATTACAATATTAACACATTACATAATTTGTACGTATATAGAATTTAAAAAAAAATTTAATTTTAGGTAACTGAACATTCAATAAAATTTGAAATAAATGGTTTATTTTCATAAATGATAATTGGAACGGGATGCCGATAATTAATAAAACATAATAAATAAAACATAAAATTAATTAAAAATTTTATTCAATTTTTAATCCTTCCTTTCCAATTATCAAGTATGTACATATGATTTATTCCTACCTATCCACTTACTGATCGTTCTATCTATACAGTCTCTACTTATCCATATTTATCATTCTACCTATATAGTCTCTACTTATCCATATTTATCGTTCTACCTATACAGTCCCTACCATACTTATTGTCCTACCTACTCGTATTTTCATTTGTTCCTACTTATTCGCATACACTACCTATCTCTACTCGTGTATTTCTTATACCTACATTATTTCATAAATGTGCAATAATACAGCGAATATAATTAGTGACTGCGTTCAGAGAAAGCAGCTGTTTCAACTATTGTAAAATTCTTCAATGCGATTGATCCTTGCTTTTAGTTCCTTATCTAAATGTATAAATCAATCATATTGAAGAATTTTACAACAGTTGCAAAACTGCTTTCTCTGCTGAATGCAGCCTGTAATAATTAAACCAGGTTTTCAATTTTTACAATAAAAAAAATTAATAAATAACACAGTTAATGAGAGTCATTGCGGATAATCAAGTGCGAGTTTTGTAGTTTTTTTAAATCTACCAAATTTGCGTTTGATTTTCCGCGCTGTCTCTCATTAGCCCTGTTGTTTGTTGATTTTTTTTTGTATATTAAATAACTCTCAAAAAATATAAGAACTCGCAATTTGCGAGCAAATTACCCTCCCGAATATACAGTTTACTTTTTACAAACTTAGATTGGTGTCACACACCAACCTCTCAATGAGCAGAATGTCTAACAACGCATAAGATATATTAAAAATATCTTTAAGAATCATGAAAAAATATTTTATATATAATTATGTATAATTCTATATAAATATATATAATTTCATATAATTTTATATATAAGATTATATAATTATATAAATATATGTATATAATTATATAAAATTATATATATTCTTATATAATTTTATATAAATGTTTGTTGCATATATAAAACATTTTTTCCCGAGTTCTTTAAGAAACATCTTTAAAACATTTTATAAAGAATTCTGAAAGACATCTTAAAGTTGTCTTATGCGTCGATTTCAGATTCACATTCTGCTCGTAGAGATTCTCTTCTTTCTTCTGGCCAGATTGAACTCACCTTTCGTTGCTCCTGGCCAATATTCTGGCTTCACATGCCAGAAATCGACAACAAGGAGAAATACTCCTTTTTCCTGCCGATTGCTGTCAACTAATATCGGCGGCAATAAACGTAAGATTTTACGCTTTTATGATGCGCGGAACACGAACGCGTTGCGAAAGGGACATCATATAATGAAATTGACTAAATATTAATATGAACAATTATTAATAATAATGCTAATAATTCCATTAATGAATAAGTTTCGCGTCTATTCTCTATTCGCGTTTATTCAAAACTAAAAATATAAATATTCGACTAAAAATAAATCTAAATTCAAAAAAATCTTTAAATCAACGTTTTTTTATTTTCAAAATCTTGAACATTATGAAACTATTAAATTTATTAATTTATTAATTTTTTATAAATATTACAACATAATGAAAAATATTTTAATTTTTGAAAATTAACCAAAAATTACTGAATCGATTTCCATTCAACAAAATTCAAGGACCATGTACATATTTTTAACGATTCGAACGATTCGTTGCTGAATCTCATCTCAAAGCATGCAGAGAGATAAGAAATTCAGATAAATGATGTAAGATCCAAAAGGGGATATAATTTTCCCTTACATTAATAAATATATCGTTTATATTTTAAATTATTACAATCATTTTTTGTATAATTTATTATTTCAAAATTAAGTATTTTAAGAGATGCAAAATTCCGAACGCGATTTTTTAAAATAATTATGAGATAAAATTCTTTTATTTCTTGACACCTATATTGGATCTTACAACATGTTACTTTGACTGGTATAAAATCCAGTTACTACATATGGATAAGTTATAAAAGTTTAGACTAAAGTAGTGCATTTAGTGCATTTAGGTAAATTAATCGTAAAATATTTTTTATAAAAAAGCGAGATTAATAAATTATACGATAAATGCGCTACATTAAAATATCTATTATTTCAAGTATATCTATTATTAACAAGTATACAAATAATAAGTGTGAAGCAATATAAAGAATATTTGTGAAAACAGTATGTATTATATACATATATGTGTATGTATATTGTATTTCTCCGCACCAATTTAAATAAAATTTAATCCTGAATGAATATTTAAAAATAGGATAGATAGAAAGAATAATAAAACTATACTTATTCTACTGTAACAAACACTGTTCTATATTATAATATCTATAGACAAAAAAAAACAATTTCATTTATTCTAATTACTTTTTATATACATATATTCTTTATAATTTTTAATTTACTGTATTTCATTTATTTAAAAAATACGAATACTTTATTAATTTTTGTTTTTACTTCCAAGATGTAATAATATACAAAGTGTTTGATAATTCTGTTGACAACGCTCGTAGGTACAGCAGACTAAACTAAGTCGAAAAGTCTTGTAACATTTTGCAATTTTTGCAATAATTAACAAGATATTAATAATCGCTCAATATTGATTTTCAATAAATTTTTACTCAAATACCATTAACTTTACAGAAAAACAACAAGAAACAAAAATTGTTAATTTTCTCATAAAGTTCTAAAATTTTTTTCAGAATTTTTTAATATCGTATTTCACATGTTGGTAAAAATACTTGCTAATGAAAAAATGCAATACTAAAAAGTTGATAAAAAATTCTGAAAAAAATCTTAGAGCTCTACGAAAAGAAAACAAACAATTTTTGCTGTTTTTCTGTAAAATTAGTATGATCAATAGATCATCGCAATAGTAACAAGATATTATATTAAATAATTATTAAAAATATTAATTATTAAATAGAGAGTTGCGAATATTGATCTTCAATTTCGGCACTATTTAATAATTAATATCTTGTTACTATTGCGATGATCTATTGATTGTACTATCAATTTTACAGAAAAACAGCAAAAATTGTTTGTTTTCTTCTCACAGAGCTTTAAGATTTTTTTCAGAATTTTTTATCAACTTTTTAATATTGCATTTTTTCATTGGCAAGTATTTTTATCAACATGTGAGGAAATATGACATTAAAAAATTCTGAAAAAAATTTAGAACTTTATAAGGAGAAAATTAACAATTTTTGCCGAAATTGAAGATCAATATTCGCCACTATTTAATAATTAATATCTTGTTACTATTACGAAAATTGCAAAATGGTAAAGGACTTTTCAACTCAGTTTAATCCGCTCTACTTGCCCACCAACGTTATCAATACAATTATCAAACATCCTGTATATATTTTAATGTAAAACATATTTAACCGATTATATAGAATCAACTTTTATCATATTTTTATGATTGAATTATTTGGTATTAATCGAATTAAATTACATACAACTGAGATTAAATTACTTATATATATATATATATATTATAAATTTTACAGTGTATGTACAACAAAATAAGAAGAAGCATCCAGGATTAAATTTATCCTAATCTGTTCTAACTTATCCATTTTAAGGTAATGGATGCATGGAATGCTACATATACATTTATAAAAAATATAGAGGTATATTTTTATTAAATTGATGCATATATGCATCTGTAGATATATTAATAAAATCACCACTCATCCGTTACCCAAACGGTAAAATAAAAAGAAGCATCCAGGATTAAATTTATCCTAATCTGTTTTAACTTATCCACTTTAAGGTAATGGATGCATGGAATGCTATATATACATTTATAAAAAAATATACAGGTATACTTTTGTTAAATTGATGAAATATTTAGTAAACGTAATTCTCTTGAAAATAATCACATAATTTTCAAAATATTTTTACAAGCGAATTTTTTAATTTACCATTCACTTATATTTATAAAAATAATTATACACTCGAAAAAATGTTATATAATAAAAATGTTATATAATAGACATTACATATATAATTATATATGAATATTTTTTGTATATGAAACATTTTTTCTTGGGCATTTCCTTCAAAAAAATCTTAAAAATACATAGATATTTATAAAATTTCAAAATAATTTTAAGATAATTCTTTTTTTCCTAATTATTACTTTAAAATCATTGTAAAATAAAGCGAATAAATAGAAAAAAGATATTTATTTTACAATAGCAAAAAAGATATTTACCGCAAGGTTGCTCCGCCGATGCCCGATGCCTCTCCCAGACCTCCTCCTCCTCTCAGAGTTGGGGTTGTCACATCCTCTCGCACTGGACACTTGCGAAAAACACTCGCGAATAATGGATTATAATCGCGCGCGGACTATAACTTGAGTCCGATTACTTGAACGACACTCCCGAACAAACGCGCGACGCGACAAACCGACTGCGGTTCGTTTATTTTCAAAGCGGCGACGAGGGTATGTTAGCTTCCTTGGATTTTTATACGAAGAGAACGATTTTATTCAATATCTACAAATTTATCTAGATATATCATTCAGATTCGAAAATTTTTAGATTTGAGAAAAACCGTTCTGTTCGTATAAATATCCTATATGGGTACTGAGCCTTCCCACCTCGTCAAGGTGTACCCGTGAGAGGGAAGATAATCTGAAAAATGTAATAGCTATTATCTATATTACTATGCAACCGGTTAACTTTTACAAACGAATATCTAAC